>CATLJY010000168.1:0-247035 GCA_949987705.1 Thereva unica | reverse complement strand
TTCTACAATCATGGCTGTTTCATCACAAGGTCAACGGGAACAGCCACACCATGTAACAACGCAAAAAGTGGGTCATACGGACATAGCATTCGAAACGCTTTAGCACGAAAATTCGGTAGGCGTTTTCAATATTTATTTGTGTTTGTTTTAACATAGGCCCCTATTCCCATTGTCACCTCACTTTTTTTCTCACCTCACATATTTTGTCACGTCACTTTTTAAGTGGTATTCTCATAGTCTAGTGACAAGTCAAAAAGTGAGTGAGAAAAATGTGACAAAAATTGTTGGAAGATGGCAACTCAGTTCATCAGCTGACAAACTGACAGTTATTTAATGTAAAAACGATATTTATTTTGAATGAAATTTAATTCAAAAGTCAAAATAAATAAAAAAAATATGAGTTCTACGGAAATGTGGTTTACTAGTGATGAAAGCGATGAAGAGGAGAGGGAAGACTTAAGGTTCTAGCTAGGAAAAGAGTTAGTTTAAGGGATAAATCAAATCCTTTGAAGCTGCTCTGCTTGACGTAAGTGAACATTTAATTTTTTCTTAACAATATAATAGATTTATTTATTTTCAGATTTAGACAATATTTCAGAATCTGCAAAGACTTTTCGTATTTCTTCTTAAGATTTTAGAACGTAATATGAAGGAAACAGTACGCTCAACATCAGTTCGTCCAATAATAAAATTGGCCGCTGTGCTCCGCTTCTTTGCTGAAGGATCGTACCAGAAGGGTAGTGGGAATGATTTTAATGTGGGTCTATCACAGCCAACAATGTCGAAAGTACTGGGAGAAGTGTTAAATATTTTTGAGAGGGAACTTTGTCCCTTGGTCATAAAATTTCCTTCGACCTTTGAAGAGATGGACGCAAACAAATTGGACTTTTTTTCGAAGTTCGGAATTCCTGGTATTGTTGGATGTGTTGATGGCACCCACGTTAAAATATTTACACCCCCAAAGAGTTGCAACACCTATATTACAATAGGAAAGGATTCCATAGTTTGAATGTGATGATTGTAAGTAATGAAGTTAAATATTTCATATACTTATGTAATAAAGTAAAATATGTTACTGTTTTTAAGGTTTGCGATCATAAAATGCGCATCACGTATGTTGACGCCAACAACCCAGGATCTTGTCACGATTCCTTCATTTGGAATTCAAGTGAATTAGATGAAACTTTAAAGGAAAATTTTGAAAGTGGTCAAAGAAACACCTGGCTTTTGGGTAAGTTTCCATAGAACAGTGGGTGCTTTTTTTAACATAAAGTTATCAATCTTTAGGAGACGCCGGATACCCATTAAAACCGTATTTGATGACACCTTTCCGAAGTACCACAATTGCACAAGGTCAAGGGAACAAAGAGGTTTTATTTAATACCAAACATCGCACAGCTAGATGCATTGTCGAAAGGGCCATTGGTGTTCTGAAATCAACATACCGCTGTCTACTTGGAGCAAGATCCCTTCATTATAGCCCATCCAAAGCTACGCAAATCGTTAATATATGTTGTGCCTTACACAACCTGAGAATAAATCATAATATGGATGATTTTGTAGATTCGGTAGAAATTGAAGATGATTTAATCCATGACCACGAACCTATTTTGGAAGAAGCAGATGATAGTGGTCGTAGAATTAGGAATGAATTAGTAAATTCCATAAGCTAATTACATTATACAATTAATACAATAAAAACAAATTTTGTGGCATAAATAAATCCATTTTTTTATTTCAGTTCAAAAATAACAAATACATATCTGATGAATAAAACAAAATTTTAGTAAATAACAAACTTCATATACTTATTAAATAAAATAATATTAAAAAATCACATTTCTTATGGCAGTCTTTCATATAAGATTTAAACATATTAAAAACAAAAAATAAAAATATAAAAAAAAAGTTCACTGTATTATATCACATTAGTTCATGTATTCTATCAAATTTGAATAATTCTTTGCCTCAACGCCAACTTAGGTTTTTTTAATTCTAATTTCTCCTTTTGATATATGGATTTGTTTTTTCTTGCTTCCTCTTTAACTCTTAAACTTTGTTTGTAAAGCTTTTGGTTCTCCTCTTTTAAGTAATAAATTTTTCTGATATAACGAATGCCTTCCTTTAAATTATTAGATATATTGGACAAATCTTTTGATTGCTTTTCCAATAAATCAGTTCTCGCATTAGTTTTTTTCACTTTGGAAGGAATACGAGATTTGGTGCTTGTCTCAGTTCTTGAAGTAGCTGCTTCAACCGCCTCAGTTCTTGAAGTAGTTGCTTCAACCGCTGCATCAATCACAACAGTTTCTTCAACCTCTGAAGGTGAAAAATAATTTGTGGCATCTTCTCCGGGATCATTCTCTTTATTAGATCCGCTTTCGGACAAAGATGTTTCACGCCGTGCTAGTCCGAAGCATTGTCCCGTATTGTTGACTAATTGGTCCAGAGATAATATATTAATGACCGTTTCTTCTAAGGCGCTAAATTCTATTAATTTATTTAAGCCCCCGTCAGTAGCCCTAAGCTCATTTTTATTGTGAGCTAACTTTTTTTTTTATTTTAGCTTTAAATCTGCCCATACCTAAAACATAATACAATTAATATAATTCATTAATTAATAAAATATTACGCACCTTTTGCCACTCAGATGCTGTCCTAGTTGGTGGACCTAAACTATTTAACATAGTGGAACATTCATTCCATTTTCGATTAAAATCCGCCTTACTTTGGCTACATTTTATTCCTTTGGCGATTTCCGTATTTTTTTCCATGAAATTTACAAGGCATTCAAATTGCCTTCTGCTTGTGATTTTAACTCTAGAATATAGAATAATTTAAATAAATAAAAATATTAAACAAAAAAACATTTTACTTACACTTTGTCGGTATTCATTGTAAAAAAATTGTCCCATCACCTAAAAATTTTCAGTGACAATAATTGACATTTCTCCGTGACAGCTGCCAATAAAAATGAGTTCGGGAATGCCACACTCTCACTTTTTCCAGAAATGTCACTGGGTGACTACGAGAATATGAAACTCGGTTTGTCACATTTTCCGATAGGTGACGTGACTACGGGAATAGGGGCCATTATCTACTTCTTTGAAAAGTTGTTTTAACATAACGTACTTTCAAATAAAAATAGTTTTAACATAATCTACTTCTTTTAAATCACATTTATTTTAACATAATCTACTTCCTTTAAATCACATTTATTTTAACATAATCTACTTCTTTTAAATCACATTTGTCTTAACATAATGTACTTTCAAATCAAAATTGATTTAACATAATCTAATTCTTTTAAATGAAAGTTGTTTTATAAAAACATATTAATTTTTGTTGGGTTGTTGTCCAATTTTCTCTGCAATATTTTTAAAAATAGCAAGGTATTCTTTCTGTATTTTATGGTCTTCTTGCTACATCTTCTTGGTTTCCTCCATATCTTCTTTTATTAATTTGTTCTTTTCCTTTATTTCATAGTATAGTTTTTCAGTTAAAGTTTTTCTTTTTCTATTTGTAGCAACTGATGAACCCTCTACAGGTGAAACTACCATGGAAAGTTCAGAAGAAGAAATTGCTCCTAATGATGAATCTGATACTGTTGTAGACGGTGTTGGTACATTGTTTGACGGCTTTGCCGGTTCGCAATAAGGGATTTCAAAGATATCCATATTAAAGTCATTTGAATACTTCACATGTAAAAATTAATTAATAATAAATAAATCTAGTTATTTCAATTAAAGAAAATTTGACTTACTTCATCCATCAAAAAGCTTTCATGTATTTTTTCCGGGTCATGAGAAGCAAAATGACCTATTAGTTTATGGACCCTTTCATAATATCTCAGGGCTACCTCCTGTTTTTCCAATTGTATTTTTTTCATTTCTAAAAAAAAAAATATGTTTGCACTGAGAAAATAACTACATACTATTAATTCCAATTTGTTTACCTGTATTTTTGTGTTAAATTGTTTATTTTTCTCTGGACTTCATCCGGAGCTATATGCTTCCCATGAAGTATTTTAATTTTTTCACATATTTCACAATAAATATGTTTATTTCTTTTATTTCTTCTCAAATCAGGAAGAAATTGTTCCCACATATCAAATAGGATATTTTTTTCCTCCTCCGTCCAAATTTTATATTTTTTCACACTTTTTTCTCCATAATCTAAAAGTAGTTTGATTTATTTATATAGAAAATTAATCTTAACTCAAACTAATCATACTATACTAGTTTTTATTCTTCTTCTTCGTCTTCTTTTTTCTAAAAATTATTTAGGAGAAAAACACATGGGACCGAATTTACCCGAAATGTCAAGCAAATGCCACTAATGACAATCGAAGTGACAGCAATAATTGGAAAGTCATTTCGTTTCCAGTCCCTCCATTTTCATTTTAAGAGAAATGAGCTTAAAATAACTTCATAATCAAATTAAGAGATGAAGAAACATTTTCTTCTAAAATGACCATAAATTGATGATACACTGGCAAAATTTATAAGCATATCTTATTTATTATAATAAGTGCTGCCCGTCTATCGCCGGTATTAACCAACTACGATCCGATTGTCGCACCCAGCTTGGTCCATTCCGCCACTGCGATTCTAAAAGCTTTCTTGCACTGCAGCCCCTTGAAGGCAAATCAGCTGGATTATATGAGCCGGGAACATAATGCCATTGCTGCTTGGTACTAAGTTCTTTAATCTCTTTTACTCTATTTCTAATAAACACATCCCACTCTTCTTTTCGTTCTATCCAGGCAAGGACAGTGGTTGAGTCACTCCAAAAAAAAGTTTTTGCTACAGCCATATCTAGATCTTTAATTACTGTTTGGTATAAACGCGTGCCCATACTTGCAGCTATAGCAGCTCTAATCTAGGGATAGTTATTTGATGAATTGGGTGACTTTCCATGTTTCGCAACCGTACAAAAGAACTGCCTTAACGTTGGAGTTGAACAGCCGCAATTTGGTGTTAGTTGAGATCTCCGTTGATCTCCATATATGCGGGACAGGCATGCATATGCGCCTGGTGTTTTATTTATTCTGGAACTGCGTCTTCTTCTGCCCCACCATTTTCGGTAATAATGCTACCAAGGTAGCAGAATTTATTTACCAGTTCCACGTCACGGTTATTCAGCGCTGTCCGTTCAATGGTGTTTGCATTTATCCGCATTTCTTTAGTTTTAGTCGGATTTAGCCTTAAGCCTTCTGGACTACTTTGTGTTGCCAAATTGTTTAACATGTTTTTGAGGTCCTGGTGTCTGTGGGCCAGCAAACAGATATCATCGGCGTAGTCGAGATCCTTAAGGCGGTATACCAAACCCCATTATATGCCGCCTGTTCTATTATCTAGAGCACCGACAAGGATGTCATTTATTACTTTAAGAAATAGTAATGGCGATCCTTGTTGTACTCCTGAGCTCACCACAAAGCTGTCGGATAATTTTCCATTATGGAGAACTCTGCATTTGGAATTGTTATATAGGGCTTTTATCAATTCTATTATTTTATCAGGCAATCCACGTCGCCGTAGTGCCTGCCATATAAAGCTCCTATTGACCGAGTCGAACGCTTTCTCATAATCTACGAAAGCAAGGTAAAGGGGGGATCGGAATTCAGTAGACTGCTCCACTATTATTCTCAAGGTGTTAATATGATCAATACAGGAGCGGAATCCGGCCTGCTGCCTTCTAAGCGTTCGGTCAACACTTATCCTAGATAGTAATATATGGGACAAAATTTTGCCCACTGTAGAAAGTAAACAGATGTCTCTCCAGTTGTCGCATATTGTTTGGTATTTTGACTATGATACCTTCCGTCCAATCCTCCGGAAAGGTACAGGTGTTCCATGCTATATCTAGGATTGGCTGAAGCGCATCTGCTATGACGCTTGCTTTCAACAATTCTGGCGGGGTGTCATCTTTCCCAGCTGCTTTACCATTGGCCATCGCATGAATTGCGGTTACTATTTCCGTCTTGGATGGGGCCCGGGTGGTGATTCTTATTGGCTGTGCATTGTTGCTGTTTTCCTGAGGTTCCTGTGTAAGTGTACCATTCAGGGCGGCGAAGAAGTAATCTATCCATCTTTGGAGTTGCTCTTCGTCGCTGCACAGCAGCCTTCCATCCGCAAGTTTTTGCTACAGCCATATCTAGATCTTTATTTACTGTTTGGTATAAACGCGTGCCCATATTTGCAGCTAGCAGCTCTAATCTAGGGATAGTTATTTGCTTGTTAGATTTATTATTAGGAGAAATCCTCGACTTGGCTTGTATTAATTGTACTTTTGTTTCGACGTACGTTTGAACTCTTAAGAATATTGCCGTAGCATAGGCATATTGACCGGCATCATTAAACACATGAAGGGTACATTCAATAGAATCCTTCACACACTTCAACCACCTCGGAATGGTAACTTGTCTTAAATAGATAAGTTCCTGTTGCTATTTTATGAAATGCTTGGCATCATTTTCAGCGATTGGTTGATCCCAACTTAATTTTTGTAACCACACCTTTTGCAATAATAGTTTAGGTAATAATAATACTGGACATGTAACCCCAATTGGATCAAAAATTTTATGCGCTGCTGATAACATAATCCTTTTCGTAATCTCTGCCAAAGAAAACTTAAAACTGTCTAAATTTACACTTAGGTATCTGCTTCTCTATTCCATGACAAACCCAAAACATTCGACGGCGGGCATGTGTTCTCTTCCGCCTTAGCCTCCAGAACCGTATACTCCCACCCCCGTAGTCAAAACACGCTTCTTTCATTATTGCAGATTATTATATTTATTATAAGGAATGAGGGGGCAACCCATATGGTGAACACTGCGGCCAAGTTAGGCCTATTGTGTACGTACCCCACTAGCGGAACAGACTTTCGGCCTTCCGAATGAAGGCAAGAAGGTCTTTAGTTGATGAAGACCGGACTTGGGCAGGGCTCAAGAACTCTCTGATAAATGTTATTCTTCTAAGCCAGATCAAAGCAGGACATTCACAAAGAATATGTGTGGAAGTTTCATCGCCTTCCAAGCAGAGACGGCATTCTGTCTCTTGAGACAGTCCTAGGTTGTGGAGGTGGTACCGCAGTCCTACATGGCCAGTGAGATAGCCCACCAGCAGCCTTAGGTCCGCTCTGTTTAGAGTAATAGTGCCCCTTAAGGCAAAGGGTCTTATAAGATCTTTAGCCTGTCTAAGGCCTGGGACTGACTCCCAATAGGCTAGGTTTATTTTCTTAATCCACTCTTCTATCAAGGACTTGGAGGTGGACCAAGAGATGCCACAGAAGGGTTCTGAGCCTAGGAAGAATAATTTCCTCCCACTCAGAGCGATCCGGGATAATTGCTTTGAATTTCCTTTGGAACCACCATATGGTCGGATACGCGGCAGATGGAAATACTTGGGATATTTTTAAGGATATCCATGTGTCCTTTGACCGTATGGGGCCAGTTGGATGAGATCTGAAGTCTCAAGGCACTTATGGCGGCGGATTTCCATATGAAGAGATGCAAAGGGGTCAATCCAATGATTGCTTCCATTGCAGCTGTGGGGCAGGTCCGCATAGCTCCGGTAAAGGAGAGGCAAGCAAGCCGTTGCAGCTTGAGGATCGACGTAACCTGTTTAGTCTTGGGCCACCAAACTATAGCAGCATAAGTGACAACAGGTTTAACGATCGTATTGTACATCCAGTACATCATTTGTGGTGTAAGGCCCCATGTCCTACCCAGAAGCCTTTTGCAGGCCCATATGGCCCTTGTGGCTTTGCTGATGACGTAGTCAAGTTGAGCGTTCCAGTTCAGCCTCTTGTCTAAATTTACTCCCAAATATTTGACTGAGTCTGAGTACTCAACTGTGGTATTCTGGATACAGATAGGACCTTGGTCCACTTTGTAGCGTTTGGAAAAAGGTACCAGGACAGCCTTATTTGGGTTGATTGAGAGACCCTCCTTGGTACACCATCTTTGAACTTCTCCAAGTGCTGTTCTCATGACCTCTGTAATGGTCAAGTCAAACTTCCCAGAGACAATGATGGCAAGATCATCTGCATAACCGACGACATCGAAACCAGATTCAGATAGTTTGATCAAGAGTTCATCCACAACTAGTGACCAGAGTAACGGGGATAAGACTCCACCCCTTAATAACCTTAACACTAATGGTGGAGACACCTAGGGTAGAAGAAATGTCTCGATCTGCAAGCATAGCATTTATCCACTCAATCGTGTGAGGATCCAGATTTCTGAGAGCCAGTGCTCTAGAGATGAAATCATAGCCAGTGTTATCGAAAGCACCTTCGATGTCAAGGAACGCGCATAAGGCAGTTTCCTTAGCGAGGAAGGCCTTTTCGATTTTACTGACCAGGTGGTGTAAAGCAACCGCTGTTGATTTACCTTTAGAGTATGGGAGCTATGTAGAGGGAGGGAGAGCTCCAGTTTGCACCTAATATGAAGATATAGCAGCCTTTCCATTGTTTTCAAAAGAAAAGAGGTTAAGCTGATAGGTCTGTATGATTTTGGCAGCTTGAGGGGTCTGTTGCCCTGTTTCGGGATAAAAACCACCACGACTTTCCTCCAGATAGTTGGAATGTATCCCCAATTGAAGCTGGCTCTAAAGAGGCAGACCAGGTTGTTGAGGATCAGATCGAGGACCTTCTGAAGAAGTGCCGGAAAAATTCCGTCTCTTTCGGGTGACTTATAGGGTTGAAAAGAGGCCACTGCCCATTTAATCTTGTCACTGTCGAAGATATTCCCTGAAAGACTGCGGGAATAGCGGTCTGGGATGGTCCTATGACTACACCCAGGATCCAATGGATAAGCGGTCTGGAGGATTGACCCTGGAAAGTGCTCTCTGAGCATGCACCTTAAGGTTTCCTCATGGTTAGAGGTGTAGGAGCCATCCGTTGAAGGAGTCTTTGGAAAGTAGCTTTTGGAGTCTAGTCGCCTCTGGTAGAGTCTGAATGCTCTCACAGTGTTTCCGCCAGGCAATCCTTTTGAACGTCTCAACTCCTTGTTATAGGCTGTTAGGGTGAACCTATATTCATCCCAATACCCGGTGTGTTTTGCTCTATTGAACAATCTCCTAACTTCTCTACGCATTGCAGCTAACCTGTCATTCCACCAGGGCACCTTTCGCGATGACTGAAAGGAAGAGACAGTGTTGCTGTCATGGTAGGAAGAGCTCAACACATCAGTAAGCTGCGTGGCCGCATTCTCCAGTTCATACACTGAGCTGATAGAAGCCGCAAGCTGATCTGATTTCGAGGCCACAAGCCCCTGAAACTTAGACCAGTTGGTTTTCTTAGGAACCAAAGAAGAGGCGCGGATATGTGGAAGGCCCACAATGTCAAATCTAATGTGCAGATGATCCGACAGTGAGGCCTCGTCCAGAACACGCCAGTTTTCAATCCTGTCGGATAAAAGCCTGCTCGTGAAGGTGAGGTCCAGCACCTCCTTTCTACGAGCAGTGATAAAAGTGGGTTTGCATCCTCTATTTGCAATATCTATGTTATTCGTAACGAGAAATTCTAGAAGACACTCACCCCTTTGGTTTACATCGGTACTCCCCCAGATGGAGTGGTGAGCATTTGCATCACAGCCTATGATGAATTGCCGGTTCGTCTTGCGACAGAACTCAATGAGATCTTGAACCTCCTGGGGTGGCACTACTGCTACATCCCCGGAAAGTAAGCGGACGCAAGAACGATTTCTTGGAATCCGTTGGCGGTGGGAACCGCAACCGAGATCGCCACTAGATCTCTGGAAATAAAGTTGGTAATGGAGAGATGAGTGACACGATTGTCAATTAAAAGGGCAGCGCGAGGCGCCCCGCATCTCCGATCATATACTAATTTACTTGAGCCAGTGGTAAGTCCTCTGACTTTACCATCGGTTACCCAAGGCTCCTGAATGAGAGCAAGGGTAAGATGCCTCTCCGCGTAAGTCTTGCACAGGGTGGAGGATGCCCCTTTCGCATGGTGCAAGTTTGCTTGGACTGCCCTTATGGCGCTCATTTTTTCTTCAAGGAGCGTATGACAAGCCCGGTCTTCTTAGCCTGTCTAGGACCCTTTGTCCTACCGTCTTTGCCCTTGGGGGGTGCTGATTTGCCCCGTGCTCTGACTCCAGGTTCGGCAGGCGTGTTCTTTTTCCGCCGAGCAGTTTGCTCTGCTACAGGCTCCCTGGCGCATGCTGCAGATGCGGGGGTCGGATTTGGAACAACGCCAGATGGACCTGGAGTCGTTGTGAGAGCAGCTCCGCCTTGGGATGACCCTATGGCCACGGCATTACTGCAGTCCGCGGTAACAACAGAAGCATTAGGAAGTGCCATTTCGGACCCTGTGGTCTGATTGACACAGGACGAACCCTGCGCTTGTGGCTGCTTCTTTGAAGGATCTTTATCCTTAAGAATTAGCCTGGTATGAGAAAAGCGATATGCGATTTTCCCCTTAAGATTAATTAACTTAGTCATGGAAGCGGTATCCACTACCATGACCAAGTGAAGCATGTTGTCATTTACCCGCCTCTGGACCACTTTCCAATTGTCCGGGGGAACCGAGTTTTGTGCAGCGATAGTAGCCAGCACTTTCTCGTTTCTTAAAGCACCACTCTGGAGGAAATAGCCACGAATAACGAGAGTTTGAGGGAAATTACTCTCTTCCACCAGAGTAGGTAATATCAAGAGTACTCTTGCTCTTAATGAAGGAGACGTTACTCCTCACCCATTCAGCTGTGTCTGGGTTTGAGCAGACTAACAGCAGCCAGCCTCTTCTTGGGAAACTCCCCTCGAAAGACGACTTGACTTCACCGCCCGCTTTTTCAATTACGACGTCAATGATCGCCTCCTGCAACTGTGCCATTTGCTCAGGTGTCAGAGGGCAGTTGACCATGTCTGTTGAGATGAGGCCAAGCTTTACACTGCTTACCACCTGGCTAAAGGTGGGGCGAGTGGGCCCCTTGGCCGTCTTGGTCCTCTTCTGTTCCGGACGTTCCGTAGTTTCCTCCTCTGAGCGAACTCTCTTCAGCTCAGTTTTTTTCGAGGGCTTTGTTAAAGCTCTTTCCAGGGCCATTTCCCTGGAGAGGCCTTTTGCCAGTGCTTCTTGAAAGCATTTCCTCTGGCGGTTGGAGAGTTTGACAAACCTGGGTTTGTCAAGCTCCATCTTACCCAAGTCTCGGCCAATGGTGGTAGCTCCGGAAATGACCGAACACACACTGACTGAGTCTGCACTGCAGACGGATTCTGCGCCCAAAGACTCATCTTCAGCGACTGACGATCCGTCTGTAGAACCAATGTGCCCAATGGCTCCACCGGTTGAGGTTGTTGGTTTTAAACTTGCGTGCCCAATGGCTCCGCTCGTTAAAGCAATTTATTCACAGCTATAGCGTGCCCAATGGCTCCGCTAGTTGAGGCAATTGCTATCTCTTGTGTCCCTGAAGACACTTGAGATGAGGCCATCGTCACAATTGACGAGGATGATGCTGTCGGAGCTGCATCGAGCTCATAATTTTTTATATTATTTCTTTCCATGAATGGACCCACGAGTATTCGGGAAAGTAAGTCACCCATAGCGAGCCCGCATACTATGGGAAGGCTAATTGAAACTGGAGGACGCCAGGTATCCAGAGTTCGGTTATTAGAGACCAAGCACCCCCTTGGCCACGAGTCTCTCGGCATATCCTGTTTCACCTTAGACTGGGGTGATTTTTTAAAGAGTGTTCTTCTCTCCACCCGACTACCATTAGCCAGCACTCCTGGTAGAGACATGACCATGCCAGGAGTCTGTTTCCAGTTGCCCCACGTGGAGGGTGTAGTAGAGCTTCCAGCAGTGTAGCACCGTTCCGGCACGGAGCACAAAATAGCGTGTTAGTCCCCCTGTGTAACTGTTGGCTCGCGACCATTATTGCAGATGCTTCAGCCACAAAAGTTTTTAATTCTTCCTCCTTGTCCAGGCCGGCTATACAGTTGCTCCCAACAGGAAAGGACTACAGGATACTCCAAATACCACTCTCTTATGTCTATATACCTCTATTATTTTTCTCATCATACCATAAGAAACTTAAGAAATCTCTATCTTGTTCAAATATACTGATATGCAGGAACGCTTTTCTAATCTTACCTAATCGAAATCTTGTTAAAATAGATGGTATCATCTCTATTAAGTTAGGTCCCTTTTCTAAACATCCATTTAAACTTGGAAAGTTTCTCATCTTAGCCGAAGCGTCGAATACTGGACGTATCTTCGTAGTGCTGTTTAACTTAATAACATGTCTATGTGGCAAATAATGCACCGTCTCTTTAAGGTCACCTGCTGGAATCTCCTCGATGATGCCTTCTCTCACCCATTCTTCAAAGACGGCTCCATATGCATTATAATAACCACTGATTTTCAATCTTTTGACAGTCACATCCAGCCTCTTTAATGCCAAATCGTAATTAGTCGGTAATAGTGGATGATTTTCAACCCAAGGGAGACGCACTACATATCTTTCGTCATCATCGACTGTAACAGTTCTTAAAAAGTATTCTTGCGCCTCTAATTGCAGCTCCTCCTTTTCTTTCTTTAGGGTCCATAATACCCAACACATCCAATGACCATAAATCAGCTATATCTATAGCCTTCACCGTTGATGTTATTGCAATCATGCCAAGGCTCTCTTTATAATTTTCAGGAGCCCGACCTATTAACGTCCAGCCCAATCTGGTTTCGACAGCTAACAAATCCTCAAGAATTTCATATTGTTTTCCTGTAATTAATTTACTAATTGCATCTGCTCCAAACAATATCTCTATTGGTTTATCTTCAAAATCGGTTAGCTCTATATTATATTGCTTCAATGCTTGCAGCCATTGCCCAGGTACAAGGGGATCAATTTTTCCGCAAATTGTAGACTGATCTAACATTTCAAATTGACATCGATAAGTTCCTTGCAAATCTGAAAATTGTATTTTATATATATGTAGGATAAAAAGAATAAACTATAACTTATTCAACTCTTAATGTTTTAATTAAACAATTAATTCCAAAATTAATGAGCAGCTTATATATAATTCAAGGAAAAAAAACAACTGCTTCCTTTAACGACGGCTGTCTGAATTTAGTGTGACCAGACGTCCTCTTTTAAGAGGACATGTCCTCTTTTGAAGCAAAAAAAATGTGTCCGGTATCTTTTTTCAAAATAATGGTTCTTGTCCTCTTTTTGGCCATTGTGCAACTCTTTTTTAAAATTCCCTTAAACAATGCAAACGTGGAAAGAATTTTTTCCTTAATAGGAAGCCAATGGACTGATGAGAGAAACAGGTTGTCCGTAGAAACTATTAAAAGTATTATTTCATGCAAGTTTAATTTTAAAGAATACTCATGTTCGCAATTTTATAATTATCTATTAACAAAATCAAATATTTTAAGAAATATTTCTTCAAATGAAAAATACTCGTAATTTTGATAATTATTTGAATTTATGAATTTATTTTTTGTTAAGTTTTTTATTTATTTTATATTTTTGTTTCGTTAATTATTCTATAATTAATAATTTATATTTTTTTCGTTATATTTTATTACTTTTATTTTGTTAATGAACTGTATTTTTTTTATTTGATTTATAGTATTACATGAATTAAGATACATAATCCAAAATGATATTTTTTTGTACATATTTCGTCATTTTTTTCTGAATTCCTTTTGGGTCCTCTTTTTCACAACACAAAATCTGGTCACCCTATCTGAATTCTCTCTGCTTACTATGTCCTTATCGCTTATTTACTTCTGACAGCTTCCTGAGTATCTCGACGAGTATAAACTGAGTAGTATAAACTGAGTACTCTACATCCGGCCATCCTTTTCTTCGCTCGGCTCGAGCGAATTATTCTCGCTTAAACTGTCTGTAGATCGCCAAGGTTTCATGAAGTCGCTGCTAGTTGAAGTCCTTTTAGGCCCGTCCCCATCTGTAGTTCTTTGAACCGTGTAACGATCACCGCGTCCTACACTAACTACTTCATATGGACCTAAAAAATGGGAGGAAAGTTTATTTCCAACATTGAATTGTGTTTTCTTTATGGCCACCAAGTCTCCAATCCTGTATTTTCTTCCGTCTTTTCGAGATTTGTTATATGTTTTCCTGTTTTCCTCACGTATTTTTTCAATTTGTTTTCTCACGTCCATTCGCATTTTGTCTCTTTCTTCGTGATGATCATAAAGAACTGCCTCTTCTATAGCCTTTTGGATATGAAGATCTTCCTTTTTTCTCATCCTTGTTCCGAACAGTACTTCAAATGGTGTTCTTTGTATCGAACGTTGAAAAGAACTATTTAAAGCTATTTGTACCTGAGGTACGTGCTTATACCATTTTTCCGGTAAGCCGACTGATAATCTTCTTAAAACTTCTATTATCACTCTATTTATTCTCTCCGCCTGTCCGTTAGCTCGTGGTACGCCTGTTGTTATCAAAATATGTTCGATTCCTTCTTCCTTACAAAACTCTTCGAAAACTCTTGCCGTAAACGCTGAACCTCTGTCGCTAATTATTCGTTTTGGGTTTCCAAAACACTGCTGATGCTCTTTCAGTTTTTTTATTGTTTCTTCAGCTGACAGGGTTTTCGTAGGATATATCCAGACGTATTTTGAAAATGCGTCTATCACAATAAGGATATATTTGTACAGTTTCGCCGTTTGATCCATTGGTCCAATGTGATCCATATGCATGACTTCGAGCGGTCTTTCTCCTTTATCTAGTGGATTCAAGTAACCTTCCTGCTTTCCTGCTTTTCTATTTGCCAACAAACATTTCACGCAATTATTTATGCACTGTAGTGCCTTCTGTTGCAATTTCGTGATAAAAAAATCCTGGTTAATTAGGTGCATAGTCTTTGCAACTGCAAAGTGGCCTTCGTTATGTTTTAATTTTATAATCTCGTTTTCCATATTCTTGGGTACAACGAGAAGCTTTTTGCCATCTAAATATTTGAATAAAATATTGCCTTCCATGTGAAAGTCATCATAATTCCTCTGTTTCAATATTTCTTTAACTGCTGAAATAAACTCGTCCTTTTCCTGTGCCTTTCGCATTCTTATTAGTAGTTCGTTTTGTACTGTGTATACAATTGGATTTCTGCTTAATGAATCCACATGTTGCATTTTCTTGCCTGGCCTATGTTCGACTTCGAACTTGAATTCCTGCATATATAGTATCCACCTGGATACAACTGCTGGTAGATCCTTTTTTTCTTTCGTTTGACGGAAAGCGATGCAGTCCTTTACGACCTTGAATTCGTTTCCTAGTAGGTAAATCCTAAATTTTTTCAGTGCCAAGTAAACTGCCATGACTTCTAAAATGTAGCTGTGATACTTTTCCTCTGATGGTAGGTTTTTTTTGCTATAGTAATAAATTGGGTGAAGCTTGTTATCTTCTCCCGACTGTATGAGAACGGCTGCACATCCTACTTTACTTGCATCCGTATGCACTTCGGTTTTGGCACCCTGCCTAAAAATATGAAGAACTGAATTTGTAACTAAAGCATTCTTTAAAACATTAATTGCTTTTCTCTTTTCCGACTGCAGATTAAAATCATTATCTTTTCGCAACAGAGCTGTTAAAGGTTTTGCTATTATTGAGTAGCCCGAGATAAATTTTCGGAAAAATCCCGTCAATCCGAGAAAACCTCGCAGCTCTTTTAAATTTTTTGGTTCTGGAAAGTTCCTAACTGCTTTCAACTTATTTTCCGATGGACTAACTGTACCCTTTTGAACTTTATGACCTAAAAAATCTATCTCTTGTTTTAGAAAGCTGCATTTAGACCACTTTATTTGAAGACTATATTCAGCGGCAACTTTAAGGACAATTTTCAGCTTATTGACATTTTCTTGCTTATTTGAAGCTGATATTATAAGATCGTCCATGTATGTTTGTACGATGTCTCTAGCTATAAGTTCTCTGAAAATAAAGTGAATAAATCGGCAGAAAACAGCCGGTGCATTCATCAATTCGAATGGCACTTTTAAGAATTCGAAGTGACCTTCCGCAGTTTTGAAGGCCGTATATTTTATACTACTTTCTTCCACTGGTACGTGAAAATACCCGTTTCTGAGATCCAATGTGGTAAAAATATTTGAACCTGCCAGTTTATCTAAAATATCTTCGATAATTGGCATCGGAAAGTGCTCCTTTATTGTCACTTTGTTTAATCGTCTATAATCAATACACACCCTATGTGATCCATCCTTTTTCTTCGTGACCACAACATTGCTTGCGAATGGTGAGTTAGACTGGCGAATGATTCCTTCTTGTAGCCATTCTTCAATTTGCTGTTTCACCACCAGTTTTTCCGTCATAGGTAATCGCCGTGGATTTGTGTAAATCGGTGTTTCGCCATTTAAAGTTATGTTCATTTTAACTGGATAATTAGTCGCCTTATTTGGTTTGTAACTTTGGACTAAATCATTTATTTCATTTTCAAACTCTTGAGGAACATCCATCTTGTCGTCTACTGATATATTCATAATCGAGGCATTTTGTTTAAGTGGGTTTTGATAGTGAAATGTTACACTCTCTCCATCAAAAAGTACCTTAGCTTTTGAAATAGTGTCGCTTCCTATAATACATTGAAATCTTATTGTATTATAGGGAACCACATGTATTAAAGCTTTTATTATGACATTGTCAATACTCAGATCCGTCTCAAAACAACCCATTGAACGATATATACTGTTTCCTAGTCTTGATAAAGTTAATACTTGTTTTGATAGAGTGACGTTTTTAAGTTGCCGAAATGCGTCCTCTCTTACCAAAGTTAAATCACTTCCAGTATCTAAAAGAGCTTTAAGTTTTAAATTGTTTATTTCAATGGCTTTAATATTTCGTGTGCTTATATAATTTATTTGTCTCGATTGCGTTCTGACTGTACAATTTTGTGCCATATGCCCGCGGCCGTTACATTTAAAACATTTTGTTTCAGCTTTACATTCATTTCTTCTGTGGTCAGCTGATCCACAATTAGAGCAATGAAGGGGTTTATACGAATTCTCCGTCTTTTTCGGCTTGTGGAAATTTGAAAAATTTGTTTTAAATTTGTTCTTAATTCGTTCGTAAATGTCTAACTTTGTTTTTAGTTCATTTAGGCTTGATGCACTATATAAAATTGTTTTATTTTCATCGCGATCCGGTATTCCGTTAATTATATAGTGTATTATAGAGAGTTCGTCAACGTCTGCCAAACTAGCTATTTCTTGCATTTTGTAAACGAATTCTCTAAAACTTTCACTATTTTTCTTTCTTCGACTTTGCATACGTTCATAAATGTCAGCTTTACAAATTTTAGTTTGAAATTCATTTATTAATTTATATTTTAAATCTTCATAAGATTTGCAAGCAATAGTCCTAGAAAACATTTTTGCGCTACCCACCAATGCTCGCTTTAAATAAATAAATTTTCCGATGCTATTCCACTGAAGCATTTCCGCTATCTCTTCAAATTCTTGGAACCATGTGATAACGCTGGATCCTTTATCACCGTTAAATGGCTTTATCATATTTTCGATATCACCAATTTTGAAGTCACATGCAACTCTAGATGAAAACGCAATTAGATTTCTGTCACTAGGTTCATTATTACCTGACGGCGGATCATTATCCCCCCCAGCTGATTCCTCGTACGGCCGTTGATTTTCAGTGTCCTGTATTGCTTCATCAAGTCTTGCAACCAAGGCAGCCTTCAAACCTGTTGTGTCTAGTCCACGTCTAGCGAGTTCCAACTTCAATTGCTCCACAGTTAGGTTGTTGGACATTTTCAAGTGAAATTCAGCTTTCTACAGCGAGATTTTAATTTAATGAGTTCGCAGCGGTTGAGCCCCCAAATGTAGGATAAAAATAATAAACTATAACTTATTCAACTCTTAATGTTTTAATTAAACAATTAATTCCAAGATTAATGAGCAGCTTATATATAATTCAAGGAAAAAAAACAACTGCTTCCTTTAACGACGGCTGTCTGAATTCTCTCTGCTTACTACGTCCTTATCGCTTATTTACTTCTGACAGCTTCCTGAGTATCTCGACGAGTATAAACTTAGTAGTATAAACTGAGTACTCTATCATGTTCGACTTCATCTGTATTCAACCGGCAAATAGTGTATGTTTTATATTTTGTTTTCTTACAGGTTTACAATTCATCTCAACGGCTACCTCTTTTAATATGTAAGGTCTCTGGGAACCCGTATCTATTATCGCCCTCGCAATTCTGTCGGAAAGACCTACAAATTTAACTAGAAACGTTTGCAATATTATCTTAGCAGAGTTGTCTATACTTGCTATTACATTATCTTGATACTCCTGTAAATTATTTGATTTCGTTGTCAATCCATCTTTTTGCTTATTTTCTTGCAATTTGTCACATATGAATACGTTATGTTTTCGACCACATGCCGAACATCGATATTTACTTCTACAGGTTGCTACACGATAACCTCTTAATAAACAACAATAACAACTTACTGTTTTATCTAAAATATTTTTCCTCTCCATTCTTGTCATCTCCTTTGCAACGGTACATTGCGAGCTATAATGTTTTCCATCGCAAAATACACAGGTATTTCCTTTCGTCGTCGTTAGTAAATCCTGCAGCTGTATTAACGTTTTTAGTATACATATTGAATACATCTCTACTGTTACGTTCCTTCTTTCTGTTATCATCTTTCATCTCAAAACCTGCCAAAGCCAATTTAATTTTCTGTTCGTTTTCAATTTCTGTACGAAGAAATTTCATTAACTGGTTTAACCGGTATTTTGGAATGTCTGTTCTAGCTGCACCAATATTCTCACTCCTACTATTATCCTCTTGGTAGGATTCCTCTACTATATAAAGTGGACTTCTTTGCCAGGCTCTTAGCGTATCTTCAGGTAAACATGATTCTACTAGTGGCATTAGCATTGATGCACATTTATCGGTTGTTACCTCCAACGTTTCTAATGCTCTCAATTTGCATTCTAATTTATCGTATAAAGACACCAGGGCTTCTTTCTTGGACGATGTTGTATTTTTTAAAACTAATCCCAATAGATCACGAGCGTACACTTCCACAAGAAGGTCCTCTCGACCAAATCTATTTTTCAGGCACTTCACAGCTTTTTCATAATTATCACTCGTGGCTGCAAAACTTTCCACTAATTCTCTGGCTCTGGAACCAGTTATAGTGGCTTGAATTAAATACTGAAATTTGTCTGACTTGTCTATTGAGCTGTCTTGATCTATCCACGGTATACAGAAACAAGATAATGTAAAAGACTGTATATCGTAAACGATATTTTAGTGCTGACGTCACGTGGGGCCCGCTTTCCATATAAAATCGAAACTGTTGTTATTGTTTCTGCATTAGGGCTGACGCCTCTGGGCGCCCACTTTTTACGGTATTCGAAGCTTTCGTCTCTTTTACATTACCTTATGTTTCTGTATACCGTGGATCTATCTTCTCAAATTGGGACCAGAAAGGCAACCAATCTCTAACTTCGCCATTAAACTTTTTTAACTCTAATAAAGGCAGCTTAAACTGGCGTCGGTGCTCTTGAGATGGACTACTGTCTGTAAGTGTTGCCTGGCTTACAAGGTCAGATGACTTCTCTTTTAGTATCACTTCGCATCTTGATCGTATGGTGTTGAATTTCAGTTCATAGCTGTCGCACCTATCAATATCGTCCTCAAGCACCAAATGAGCATCGTCCGCTTCATCATCAATAAGAGCTTCTTGCACTAGGGAATTCAATATTTTTAGTTCATCTCTCTTCTGAGTTATTAATTCTAATAAACCCTTTATTTGGTCCAAATCCCTGACCTCTTGTACTATTAACTCCACTAGGGATTTCAATTTCTTTGTGAATGTAGCCCTGACAGCGCTTCGGTTTCTTCAGAAATCTCCAAAATGTTCTTCGTCGTTACATTTACGGGCAACAATCCAAAACAATAACAAAAATATTTTCTCTTTGACATTTTCAAAAAAAAAAACTAAGTTAACTCAACTATCTAAATTCTAACATGTAAAACTAGTGAGTTTTCCAACACAGCATGAATTGATGGTCAAACGCCTGGCCATTATGAGCTATGACGTATTAGCCTTTTAAATTTACCCTTCCTTAGCTCCAACAAATCTTTCAAAAACTCGTTCACTACATTAGCTTGGTAAATTTTCACTTTTCTATATCAATCCAAAGTTCACAACGCCTCGCAGCTACACATAAATTTGGTTCATGCAGCTTTGTGTCACCAGCTGATTCTCCTTCTATATGCTTTTGATCTACAACCTTCTCCTGTCTTGCTTCCAGGTCGTAAAAGACAAAAAGATTATCTTTTGTCGGGGGTGTTCTGACATCTGGTTGTATAAAGCAGAAGTGTCCTTGTTCCACGTGTTTATCACAGATCTTGCAAAAATATTCACCGCATATATGAGTTTTATCTGTTTTATATGTGGATGTATATGTTTTATATTAAGATTGTCTCAAGCTTTGCATTTTTTTATTACCTCGCAAACACTTTTCTTATTTAGAGATCCTGAAGCTTTATGATTGTTGAAGCAAAATTCTCCTCTTAAATGTCGATTACAATCTTTATACAGCTTTTCGGTACAGTCTTTGGCACATGCTGGAGTCTGCTGGCAGCAAGGACAGGTTCCTCCACATCTGTGATCATTTTTGTTATTGTATGGTACATGGCACTCGTCACAATAATAAATACAGCAAAATGCAGCGGTTAGCGAACCTATGACGTTATAATGATTGTTGTGGTACAGTAAGTTTAGTTTTTTTCCGGTATTTTGTCCCTCAAATATCGCATCTCTTCCTTTAGCACCATATCTATACACTATAATCTTATAATCTTTCAGATGTTCTTGGAATTTTTGCAACTCCGGAATTCCGGCACCTTCATTGGGTATATTTATCCTGGATTCAGACAAAATTTCTGTTGCTCGTTGAGTTTGTAATTTTCCAACATCCCTCCTTACTTTGACAAACTCTGTCTCCTTATTCACTTTGGATATGGCAACAATCAATCCTCTTGCTAGGCAAAGGTTACCTATCCTTGTTTATTATTACTACGATACCCTTTCTCTTTACACATTCCTCATCAAACGTGTTGTATTTCCTGGCTCTATCATTTCCTCTCCCTTGTGGTAGTCTAACTGTGGTAATATTTAAGAAGAACGTGTCGGTACTTAAGCCACTTGAATTGCTTTGAGAATTTTTTCCTATGGTGTCCCACACATCGGATACTTTCAGTGTGGAGGCCGATCTGTAACTTAACCACCCTAGACCTTTCTCCATTAAGGACCCTCCACAAAAGGTAAAACCAAGGAAATCATCCGGCTGAACTTCTAAGAGTGCGTGTTGAACAATATCGTCAACTGCGCTTTTGATCCAATCTGAGGGTTCCACATTTGCAGGTGGGCTATTGATTTTGAAAGTAATTTTGCGCCCCCTCAGATTGAAACGCCTGATATGCGTGGTCATATCGTTGGTGATGGAAAATTTACTACCAAACTCTCTACCCTACTATTCTTTCAGCTCCTCAAAACGCCTAACATCGATACTCTTCTCAACAGCCAACCTCGCAGTCCCTTCCAGTAACCGCTTTGCGTAAAGGTACTTTTGCGCATTGTTCCAACCACGAACAAGTGCAAATTCTTCGAACTCCTTTATCCATTCTGTGTACTTTTTATTAGCATCTCCACTAAACTTTGGTAATGATTGTTCTACATATTTAAACATTCCAAGCTCTTCGTCTTCCCGAGCCCTAAACTTCAACATTTTTTTCATGCTTAAATTACACTAGTTGCTTACCCTTTTTTATTAAACTCTTTTCTTTACTTTCACTTCGGAGCATCAAATCTTGTAACGTTAATTTAACCGCCTTTTACTCAATGCAAATGGATGAAACTTTGCAGGCATACATATTCCCGATGACAATCCTTTTCTTTAAGGAATGTGTGAGATTTTTGCCATTTTGATTTAAAAGTTTATATTGTTTAAATTCTTCTTATTTTTTACCTTTTAGTCGATTTTTTTAGTATTTATATTAATTTTGTGTTCACAACTGATCAATATATTAAGGTAAAGAAAAGAGTTTCTTAAAAATTTTTTTTTCTTTTTTTTTTTTTTAAATATATATCCACGCACACTTTAAAACAATATTAACACTCGAACTTCCTTTTTATGTTTAAATATCATATATATCTACCCACACTTTTACACTTTTAAAACAATGTTAACACTCAAAATTCCAATTAGTTTAAACTTCTGAAAACGCTTGTGGTTTTTTAAAGTCAAACTGTCAAGGTAAATACTTCCCGACTCACTTTCCGCGATTTTAAAATCAACCTTCGAATGACGGAGATGCATTCGGGTAGGTTTTTATATACGCGACCCCATGCACTAAATGGAAAGGAATTTCATCTTATCAATTTAGTAGTATGTGAATACATGCAAAAGTAATAAATTTTGCATCTTAACTCGATCGCCATTTATGCCGCAAAACGAGAAAGAAACGCAAAAAAAAACAAAAACAAACGGGCTCTTGCAGCTGCGACCAGATCATGTGCAATTGCGCAGTATATCTGCTTCTTCTTCTTTAAACTCCTTTAATCCCTCATGGGACATTGGGCGGAAACAGTTGCCCTCCAGCGGACTCTGTTTTGCGCGACAGCTCTTAGCTCCGACCAGGATCTCCCAGTTGTTGCGGCTTCTTCTAGTAGGGTTCTCCTCCAAGTTGTTCTAGGTTTTCCTACTCGACGGGAATTCAGTGGAGACGGGATTCCAGTCGAGGGCCTGTTTGGCTAGATTTTCGTTTTCGCGTCGCAAGGTGTGGCCAACCCAATTCCATTTCCTTCGCCTGATTTGGTCGTCTATCCGTTCTTGGCCGGCACGGCGCCATAGTTCTTCGTTTGAAATTCTATCTTGCCAGCGGATTTTTAGGATACGACGAAGGCATCTGTTGATGAATACTTGTATGCGCCCTGTGATGAATTGGGTGACTTTCCATGTTTCGCAACCGTACAAAAGAACTGCCTTAACGCTGTAGTTGAACAGCCGCAATTTGGTGTTAGTTGAGATCTCCGCTGATCTCCATATGCGGGACAGGCATGCATATGCGCCTCGTGTTTTATTTATTCTGGAACTGACGTCTTCTTCTGCCCCACCATTTTCGGTAATAATGCTACCAAGGTAGCAGAAGTTATTTACCAGTTCCACGACACGGTTATTCAGCGCTGTCCGTTCAATGGTGTTTGCATTTATCCGCATTTCTTTAGTTTTAGTCGGATTTAACCTTAAGCCTGCTGGACTACTTTCTGTTGCCAAATTGTTTAACATGTTTTTGAGGTCCTGGTGTCTGTGGGCCAGCAAACAGATATCATCGGCGTAGTCGAGATCAAATTAATTTTTAAGGATCTCGACTACGCCGAAGGCGGTATACCGAACCCCATTATATGCCGCCTGTTATATTATCTAGAGCACCGACAAGGATGTCATTTATTACTTTAAGAAATAGTAATGGCGAAAGTAGGCATCCTTGTCGTACTCCTGAGCTCACCACAAAGCTGTCGGATAATTTTCCATTATGGAGAACTCTGCATTTGGAATTGTTATATAGGGCTTTTATCAATTCTATTATTTTATCAGGCAATCCACGTCGCCGTAGTGCCTGCCATATAAAGCTCCTATTGACCGAGTCGAACGCTTTCTCATAATCTACGAAAGCAAGGTAAAGGGGGGATCGGAATTCAGTAGACTGCTCCACTATTATTCTCAAGGTGTTAATATGATCAATACAGGAGCGGAATCCGGCCTGCTGCCTTCTAAGCGTTCGGTCAACACTTATCCTAGATAGTAATATATGGGACAAAATTTTGCCCACTGTAGAAAGTAAACAGATGCCTCTCCAGTTGTCGCATATTGTTTGGTATTTTGACTATGATACCTTCCGTTCAATCCTCCGGAAAGGTACAGGTGTTCCATGCTATATCTAGGATTGGCTGAAGCGCATCTGCTATGAGGTTTGAGTCGGCTTTCAACAATTCTGGCGGGATGACATCTTTCCCAGCTGCTTTACCATTGGCCATCGAATGAATTGCGGTTACTATTTCCGACTTGCATGGGACCCGGGTGGTGATTCTTATTGGCTGTGCATTGTTGCTGTTTTCCTGAGGTTACTGTGTAAGTGTACCATTCAGGGCGGCGAAGAAGTAATCTCTCCATCTTTGCAGTTGCTCTTCGACGCTACACAGCAGCCTTCCCCCGCACTCTTGACGGCATGCTTTTTAGTACAGTGAGCTGTTTAGCTCGTGAGCTGTTTAGTGATTTGGTACAGCTGCTTACTGTTGCGTGTGTTTGCCGCGTTTTCCGCTTCTTCTGCGAGCTCATTTATCTGCTGCCTTTTATCACGCCGGACACTTCTCTTAACCTCCCGATGTAATTGTGAGTATTTCCGTTCTAGTTGGTCACGTCTTTGCGGGTCGTTTGTAGAGTTTACGTTATTTTTGGGGGCCCTTCTGCGTTCTAGTTTTTGCCAGGTTGTGTCCGAGATCCAGTATTGCTGGTTTCTTTGGACATAACCGATGCTCGTTTTCGCAGCCGTCAATATCGCGCCCTTTGTCGTATTCCAATTCTTCAATATTTGTGCCGTCAGAAACGGTTTGCTGGTTTAATAATTCTTGTAGGTTTCCAGCAAATTCCAGCTTTTTAACGCTCTCCCGCAGAAGGTCTAGCATCATGTTGCACGTTTCTGATTGCGGCGATTTTAAGGCGAATAGTTGCTACAACCGAATGGCGGTCGCTTCTAATACCCGCTCCCCTGAAACTCCTGACATCCTCAAGAATAGTTCTCCATCTGCGGCTGACGGCCACGTGATCTATCCGATTTTTCGTTCTACCATCGGGCGATACCCAGGTCTCGTTGTGTATCTTCTTGTGACAAAAGTCAGTTCCACCTACCATGAGTTGGTGGGAGCTACAAAAGTCAACGAAAAGCTCACCATTGTTATTGGTAACTTGGCTTAGGCCTTGGTTTTCAATTGTGTGTTCAAGGCCGGTGTTGTCACGGCCGATGTGTGCGTTTAAGTCACCAATTAAAACAATGATGTCTCCCCTTGGAATAGACCGAAAAACCTCATTCAGTCGCATATATAACTCGTCCTTGATGTCATCTTCTGTGTCTTCAGTTGGAGCATAGCATTGGACTACCGTAGTACTTCTTAGTCTGGTACGTAGGCGCACGGTAATAATCCTCTCAGAAAATGGTGACCAGCTAATGAGGCTGGATCTGGCTTCTTTGGTGAGTATTACGCCAACGCCACTCCTACGGCTTTCAGTTTCGTTTCTACCAGAATATAAGAAGGACTCACCGTTTGGGCAGATATGTTCCCCAGCATCGGGCCATCTGGTCTCGCTAAGTCCCATGATCTTGATTTTATATGATCTCGTTGAGGACTTCATCCAGCCGTCCCTCAGCAAGCAGTGTTCTCACATTCCATGATCCGATTCGTGTCCTTGTTCGATAAGCAAAGGTCGTCGTCGTGTTGTCCATCCGGTTCCGAGGCATTTTTTTATATGAAAAAAACAAGCTTAGGTGTAACCCTTTATACTACCAGTCCGTCATGTCGTTCAGTTCATGGTGCAATGTCTAGTAGTAAGCTTGGTTTAAAGAATAGAGGAGAATAGGAAAGGTTAGAGGGGGTCTGGAGGGTGTAGAAGAAAATGACGATGAACCTCACGTTTGAACTCTAAGATGTTGTACGAGTTCGGAAATACTGACTGCGGGAGATTATTCCACAGTCGAGTTGTTCTATTCATAAACGAACTTCTAAACCGTATTGTGCGTGAACGGGGGGCTGTAGGGTATGGGGGTGAGCCGAGCGGGCTAGTTTTGTATTGCGGTAAAAGTATTGCCGTGCAGGCAGAAGGTCCTGAATTTCAGTGGAACAGTCGCCATGGTAATAGCGATAAAGTATGGAGAAGGCTGCTACATTCCTACGGTGGCTTAAGTTGTCTATGGAGGCGCGAAAGGGGCCATCACCAATGAGTTTGAGGGCACGATTTTGCACCTTGTCGAGACAAACCAAGGTGGTTTTTGGGGCGCCTGCACAGATATGTGAGTTGTATTCGAGGCGCGGCAGAATGTACGATTTGTATATTGTAGCCAATGGGGCTGGCTGGAGGAGGAACTTGCATCTCTTGAGAAATCCAAGGCATTGGGAGGCTTGTTTGACGATTTGGAATATGTGATCATTCCATCGCAGATGCTCCGTTGAAGTTACCCCTAGGATGTTGAGAGTTGAGTCAGCCGTTAGATTCTCTTTATCCACTGAGATAAGAGGAAGGTCGGTACTTTTTTTGTTGGAGATCAGACAGTGCTTCGTTTTTGTGGCATTGAATTTGACGCGGCTCATTTCGCCCCAATGAAGAATCGATTCGATATCCCGGTTGATCGAAGTCGACATCAGCTGACGGAAATTCAGAGTACCGTCATCAGCGAAGCAGTGAAGTGGGTTGGAGGGGATTGAGAGCAGATCATTAATGAAGATTAGAAAAAGTGCGGATGAGAGAATTGACCCCTGGGGAACTCCGGCCGAAATGGCGTGGGGGTTGGATTGGACGCCATCCAATACTACCTTGATTGAACGGCCTGAAAGAAAGCTCTTAATCCAGTTCCTTAGAACTAAGTGTATACCAATATCTTGGAGTTTATTCAACAGAGCTGGGTGCCACACTCTGTCAAGTCGCCAGTAGACCGTTTAGATCTGAAGCCGTATTGCCTGGCGTGTATAATTGTTTGCCGGTTCGTAGCAATGGTGTTTTTTATGGGAGCGGTTTGCTAACCCTCAGGCCAACCGACTTAAAACTCTGTTTTGTGGCGCAGAGAGCTCGCCATTCGCCCGTCTCCCGTTAGCTCCTTCCGAAGAAGTACCCCAGGGGGCACCGCGGGGAGGTGGGATTAGGACTTGCTAACAGGTCTGCTAGGTGTTCGTCTGCAGTGACTTTTCTCGGGTCTTGACAGAAGTGACAAATCGGGTGCCACCACTTTCCGAGGTCTTTGTTAGCCGTTCGCCCCCCTCTGCATATCTGCTTGCATGATCGCAATTAATTATTAATGCGACTTGTTTCAATCTTTGGAAGTTGAACTCGCCTGCTTATTTACTTTAATTGGTTCGCTTGGCATCTGCATTTCTTAGCTAGATAATAATTTCATTTCAGCGACAGCTGCGAAATGAGCAAGAAACGCAGAACAAAACAAAAACAAACGGGCTCTTGCACCTGCGACCAGATCATGTGCAATTGCGCGGTATATCCGTTTGCGTGATCGTAATTAGTTATTAAAGCGACTTGTTTTAACAGTATCGATGTATGGGTAGTTCAGGCCTATATACACTCCAATTTGGCTGATGATTCCTAAATAGAGTTTCATCAGTTTTAGAGGAAGGCAGAAGAAACTTTCAAAAGTTAAATCAAGTGAGGAGCAGACTTTTTTATTGAAAAATCAAAAGAAACATTTGGGTAAGAATGTTTTAAATAAATAAATTTTCAATTATTTTACCATTCCACTTCATTCTTTTCAGATATGTGCAGCATGAATATTAATAATTTTGAGTTTGGTGCTGATAGTTTGGAGTCAGCTAGGAAATCGTCAACTAGCAAAGTGGTAAAGAGGCGACTTTTCGAAGAGAAAAAGGAGGCGGATTTTTCTAAGTCGACTCTTAGCAAAAAGAAGAAAAACATGTCCCCTATCATCTCTGTGATTGATGGTGATGATACTGATGTCGACGAGGATGAGGAATGCATACTGGAGGAAATCAACAATTTTCAATATAAGAAAAACATGCCTTTGAAAGACATGAAAGTCAACGAAGCGTATAACATAATTGATGCTAGGAAGGTAAATACCAAGTTCGGGGAAAAGGTGCTGGTAGAGCTGGCGGATAGTATTATATACTTACCGGTTAGGTACACTGACCTCTCCGACAGGGGGATTAATTTATTAAAAAAGGGGAAATATGCCATTGAGAATTTGGGAGAGAAGGGTAATTCCTTCGAAATAATATTTAAGAAAAGATCAGGAAATCCCCATGAACTGAATGTGGACGACAGTGTAGGGAACAGTATTTTATCACAAAACAGAAAAAAATATTAAATCATGTAAAAACTAAAATTTTAAAAATAAATTTCAATATTTATATTTGATTTAAAAAATAAAACTGGTAAAATAATTGTTTTTTTTTTTTTTTTTAATGTATCAATCTGTAGTCATTTTCAGATTTCCAGTTCTACTTTCAATGGAAACCACAGAGTTTCAAAACCTACACCTCCCATAGACACGATGTACCCGACCAGAGATCGAGTTCTCAACATTGGCCCCCAGCCCCCGCCCTCGCCTCCACCCCCGCCCCTGCCCTCGTCGTTGCCATCGCCATCGCTAATACTTCCGTTGCACTCCCTCTCCACACCTCCGCACACACACACACAACAATAACAGCGATGACCTTGATCTACACAAACAATTAATACGTCTGGCACACATTCCAAGGTCACCCACTTACCATAATTACAGGTTAATGACCTGTCAACCAATTAACATAATTACACGTGATTAATCACCTTGACCTAAATCCCAAAACCGGTTTTTCCCATCCCAAACCTACCCAATACCTACTAATAATCGCCCAGAAAATTGGTATACTAAACCCACCTTCTCAGGTAGATAGATATAATACATTAATTTCAATTCGAACCAAACAAATAATAGATATTGTCTATAACTTATTTGATAAAATCTTCCATATTGCCGATAAAAAATTTAATAAAAACAACATAAATATTAAATCATATGAAACATAGGTGGTTCACATTATTGACTTCAAAATTTAATCCAGAAACACCAAAAATTAATAATAACAATAATGATCTCAACTACAGCAATACCGTTTCCTTTCTATATGGAAATGAATAGAAGTATATAAAAAATCTTTACTAAATATAAAATACCTCTTACCTTCAGAAACACTAACAATTTACAAAAAAATATATTGTTTAGGAGAAGACAAAACACCTAAAATGTTGATATCTAATTGTATTTATAAAATTGCTTGTCTTGATTGGACTGACAATAGATTATACCAACATAAGCACAGTATTAACGTAGCTTCTGATTTGTAATTTTATTGATACTTTAATATTTAATTCTTGACAAATTTAGTTTAGCTAACCAATAATCAATTTAATTTAAAACTTCAATAGTCAATATTATCAATTTATCATAAAGGCTATAAATTCCTACCTGTGCCTTATCCCGATCTTAATCTCCTTCAAATAAACTCGATCTACGGTCCTCGATTTACGGATTTACTCGCTAATACGAACTATCTATAATTAAATTTCTCTTCACCGTTAATATGCACTATACTGTAACTTCACTATATCACTTTCTACACTCTACCGTCTCAAAAGAAAACCAAGAGAGGCTACCACACAAGGGCCCATGTTTATATAGGGAAATGGCCCCTATTTCCAAAGGTTCCCGCTGTTTACCATACTGTTTCGTACCATTCCAATGATGCTGGTTGGAATTGGTACGTCGGTTATAATCGGTAAACTTTTGAAATATTATCAATAATATATTTTTTTTATAAATCTTGGACCTTGGATTTTTGGCGGCCGGGTGCTACTCCTGGGAAAATTCTACATGCAAGCATAATCTCGCGAACGGCGAAGAAGCCAGAAGTATGGTCTGGATATGCTTGCCGGATTTTCCAGGGCTAACCCATTTCTCCAGTTTATTATCCCCTAGAGCACTCCTTGGTAGTTAATATGCCTTCTGGTATTATCATGTAGTCTCGTGCTGTGAAATTTAGTATATTTATTTTATGCGTGATTGTATTTTAGAGATTAAAATCGGTACGGCTCAATTCCCAGGTGAGTTCTATGTATTTAATTAATACTATATACTATTTTTTTTTTTATTTATTTAACTAAGACTATTGATATCTATTTTTTTTTCCTTTTTGGTGATCGCCTATGGGCTGCTCCGCTTCTGGTGGTTGGTCCCGGATTCCAAAACAAGGGTCCTGAATTTCCAAAAAAAAAGAGAAGTCCTGGATTTCCAACAAAAAATACCAGAAGAGACCTGAAAAGAGAGATCCAGCAGCAGTAAGGTTCTTTAAGGGACGACACAAATAGATAAGTATCTATAGCATATTATTATATATTAAATATTAACGCCTCTCTATTTTTAGGTCGTAACATACCTCCCCTTCCTTCAAGAGATTTCGAAGAATAGATTCGAAGAAATCTCAAGAGGTATGACGTTAGCTCTCTCTAAGTGTCAATTTCACTCTATAACCCTAACTATATACCATCACCCTGCCTTATCCTATTTCTTATCACTAAGTTAACCACCACCATGTCTTATTCTACTACAAGTTACCACCACCATGTCTTACTCTACTACTTTAATCCTATAAGCTTATTTATAACTAACTTCTCCTTCAGCCTGGAGTCGACAAATCCGAAGTCTCGGCTATCTTTAAGTCCTTGGCATGCCAAACTCCAGCATCTCAGTGTGGAGGCGTGGAATTTTATTTGAATAAAACATTATTGAGAATTAATTATATGTGATCAATTGGAACTTGGGAAATCATTAGTAAGCCATACACTAAGAGTTTTTTCTTTCGAAAAAACTGTCGGTTGGCGCGTTGAAAAAACCGCCACTTTGCGTGGCGTGTTTGAAAAAGCTCTTTGTCCATACACTATAAAAGTTAATTTGTCGGATTGCGTGGCAGTTAAAAGAGCTTTTGAAAAACAACAACAAAATGTATATAATTGACTCGGCGTGTGGAATGGCTATTTTTTCAACGTTCCACGGAAAGTTCAGTAGTATAAAATAGAGAAAAATTCTGACTGACACGCCACTTTTAGAATTTTTCCATGGGTGCGTAGATCAAAAGAAAAACTGTGAAGTAGAGTGTCAAGTGGACTGTAAAAAAATTGGCGTGTCATGTTGACCACTCACGATGACATAAAACTGGCAGTTGGCGTGGCGCGACAATTGGCGCGTGGAAAAAACTGTTAGTGTATGGCTTACTATTGAACCGATACGTGGATTGCTATTATTTTGTGGCGGTCCAAAGGTTATTACTGTCTAAAAACAGCCTTGAGTAATAGGATCGTGGGAGTTGATTGAGTCAAATAAGGAATCCAAGTTTTGTTTGGTGCGATTACAACCACTTCCAGCCCTATTGTACCATCCCTGGATGCTTTGGCCCTGATAAGATTATATTTTTTTTTCTTTACTTCATTTTGATTGGGCAGTTTTTTTTATTGATGATGTTACTATTCCTTGGATATTAGACTGTGGTACTTTTGCCTCGATTAGGTTTGTTTCCCTTTGTTTGGTTTTTGCGGATTTTAAGTTGTTTCTTGGTCTTTATTTTTAAATTTTTTGCGGCATTTTGGGCTTTGGTGGGTTGCGACACTTACGAGGAAGTTATTAGCGGTGACGTTTCGTAAATTTTACGCACACTAAGATGGAGGTCAATCGACTCAGCCAGGACGAACTGGCATATGAATTAGCAATCAGGGACTTACCAACTGGTAGGGTGGAGGAGATGAGAGTGGCCCTCCGCGCGGCCCTAAAAGTGGAGAAAGAAGGTAAACGAGTGCTAGCGGAACCCTATCCCTTTTCCTTCGAGGAAGATTCCCAGGCTTTACTCAAGAAGTTAAGCGAGATAAGCACCTTACAGGAAGCTTTCTAAGGTGACTCGGAATCAGGAGAGTACAGGAAATTGCTGACAAAAATTGAATGGTCTTTAGCCAGGGTGGGTCGTATGCCAGCGGAGGATGAGGCACAAAGAAAGGAGAAAGCACGTATTAGGGGGGATTTGATCGTTTCCTTGGGTGCGCTATACACAAAGGCGGAAGGGGATGACCCGGACGACGACTCGTCCGAAGCGGCTGCCGAAATGTCACTCCCCGCGGCGGTAATGACTACCAGTAGGGTTCAAGCTCAAGTACACAAATGGGGAATTAAATTCACCGGGGAGCGGGGGCAGTCGTTAGTTCATTTTTAGAACGAGTGAATGAAATGGCTGAAGCAAGGGGGATGCACCGTAGCCAGCTGTACCGTTCGGCCTTGGACTTGTTTGATGGGCGCGCGTTAATCTGGTACCGGGCAAACAAGGGTTCCTTGCACTCATGGAACGACTTGGTGAGGGAGTTGAGGAAGGAATTTCTACCACCGGATTACGACGAGCGACTGCTAGAGGAAATTCGCAGGAGAACGCAAGGAAGGGACGAGCCAATGGGAATCTACGTGGCTACAATGAAAAATATGTTCGCGCGTTTGAATGACCCAATTTCAGAGACTGTCCATCCCTTTTACCAGACCCAACTGGGGTTGAAGGAGATAGAGTCGATAACCGAAATGGTCGAATTAGGTCGGAAACTCGAAGCCATACGATCTTCTGCAGAGGCTTTCATCCCTCCTCCGTCAAGACGCAACCACTTTCTACTGGAGCCAGACCTAGCGTACCTCGGAGTCGAACATCAAGTGTTATCGGTAGCAGACAACCGCGACCAACCTAATAGGGCGAGTGCGACCGGAAACGGGAGGGGGTGCTTCCGTTGCGGACGCATAGGGCATTTTGCCAGGAATTGTCGGGTACTAAGGTGCTTCGGGTGTGGTACACCAGGGACAATCCGCTCGCGTTGTAACCGATGCAATCGGAGACCAGCAGAGGAACAACGTTCCGTTCAGGCGGAGCAGCGTCAGACACAGGGATCGGGAAACGACCAGGGAGCCCGAGCCTAGACGGCGAGCCGGGTAGTCCGCAGAGAGCCGTAACTAGCGAAGATCCGACCAAGCCGCAGCTGCCGGACCATTCTGTTAAAAGGGAGACTATAGAGGGAGCACAGCACGAAAAAGTGGATTATGTTTTCATCGGTAAGGAAAACGATGCGCGACCTCACCTTTCAGTAGATATTCTTGGCGTGAAATTTTGCGCGTTACTCGACTCTGGTTCGACAACAACTGTCATCGGCAGGCCAGGCTGGGAGAAGTTAAAGGAAATGAAGGTGGAGATCAGTAGCACACCGAGGAAGGTGGTTAATGTAGCCGATGGAGGGAGAGTCGAGGTGATAGGAAAAGTAGACCTACCACTGTCAGTGGAAGGGAGAGTGAAGATCAAGGAGGTGTTGATAATTCCGGAGTTGCCGCACACGATCATTCTGGGGGTAGACTTCTGCAAGGAGATGAAAATTATAACAGATTTCGAGGATGACAGCTGGTGGTTTAAGGACCAGGAGACAGAGATCCGAGTTCACGCCTTGGAAAGCAAATCAAGGCTTTCGGAAAGGCAACAAGAAGAATTAGAGCAGGTTATCGAGGAAGCAAAGCAGAAAATGGGGACGAAGCTGGGATGCACAAACGTTGTGGAACATGCGATCGAAACGGATTCGCCTCCCATCAAACAACGCTATTACCCTATATCGCCAGCCATGCAAAAGATAGTTAATGAGCAGTTGGAAGAGATGTTGGAAGCTGGAGTGGTAGAACCTTCCAACAGCGCGTGGGCCTCGCCAGTCGTGTTGGCGAAGAAGAAGGACGGGAAATATCGTTTCTGCGTCGATTACAGGAAACTAAATAAGGTAGCGAAGAAGGACGCCTACCCCTTACCCTTCGTTTCGGCCACCTTGGACAAGTTGCGCGACGCCAAGTACTTATCGTCGCTGGACATAAGGTCGGCTTTTTGGCAAGTACCCATGCAAGAAAAGTCCAAGCAATTTACCGCCTTCACCATTCCTGGTCGGGGACTATTCCATTTCAACAGGATGCCCTTCGGACTTACCAATTCACCCGCAACATGGCAACGTTTGATTGACAAAGTGCTGTCCGGACCCCTGGACGACAAAGTCTTTGTTTACCTGGACGACATCATTATTGTTACGCAGTCATTCGAGGAACACAAGGAGGTGCTGAGCGAAGTATTAAAAAAAATTGGAGAAGCAGGTCTCGTTATTAACTTTGACAAATGCGAATTCTGTAGAGAGGAACTAAAATACCTGGGCTACGTGGTGGGAGAGAATGGGCTTCAGGTCGATCCAGAGAAGGTACAGGGGATTTTAAATATCGCAGCCCCGAAGTCGGTCATGGAAGTACGGAAATTCATTGGCACAGTGTCATGGTACCGTCGATTTGTCCCCAATTTCGCTACCTTAATTGCTCCGATTACGGCGTTGCTGAAGAAAAGAACTAAGTTCGTATGGTCGCCACAGTGTGAGGAAGCCTTTCAGAAAGCGAAAAATTGTTTAGTAAGCGCACCCATACTCACTTGCCCAAACTTCGAACTCCCTTTTGTAATCCATACCGATGCCTCGGGTTATGGATTAGGCGCAGTGCTCACGCAACACATCGAAGGACAGGATAAGGTAATAGCATATTTAAGTAGGTCGTTGAATAAGGCAGAAAGAAATTATTCTACCACGGAACGCGAATGCCTCGCCGTACTATGGGCCATTGAGAAGTTACGACCATATATCGAGGGAACCAGTTTTACAGTTGTTACAGATCATGCATCTTTAGTATGGCTTCATAACTTGAAGGACCCTACAGGCCGACTAGCCCGATGGGCAATTAGATTACAACAATACGATTTTGACATAGTGCATAGGAAAGGCAAGGAACACCTGTTGCCGGACCTCTTGTCGCGATCAGTTCCGGCCATAGATTCACTAGGGGATGGCTCTACAACCGACGATCCATGGTACCAGCGTATAGCAGAGAAAATAAAGAAGAATCCTGAACGGTTTCCAGACTGGAAGATCACGCACGGTAAACTCTGGAAGCACATACGACCGAAGTACACAGAGTTATCTCAGGAGGATTTTGACTGGAAAAGAGTGTTGCCGAAAGCAGAAAGAAAAGAAGCTTTGCTAGAGGCACATGATGTTCCAACCGCAGGACATGGAGGGGTAAAGAAAACTTACGCCCGGATTGCCCAACGTTTTTATTGGCCGAAAATGAAGAGCGATGTTGCTTCATATGTCAAACGTTGCATGACGTGTCAAACGACAAAACCAGAGCGAAAGAAACCGGCAGGCCTGATGTCTACTCGCGTGGTCGGTAGTCGCCCTTGGGAATGCGTATGTATTGATTTAATCGGTCCCTTACCTAGATCTAACCGCGGATATAAATACATTTTAACAATTGTAGATTATTTCAGTAAATTTCCCTTGCTTTTCCCTTTACGTTCTGCCACCGCTCCACCTATTTGCCGCATCTTAGAGGAGTCAATATTCTTAATCTTTGGCGTACCTAAGGTCCTAGTCTGCGATAACGGGCAGCAGTTTAAGTCTAAAGAATTTAAGGGAATTTGTGCAGAATATGGGGTAACAATCAATTACACAGCATTCTACCACCCTCAAGCGAACCCGACTGAACGGATGAATCAAAATGTTAAGTCGATGTTGCGCGCCTATGTATCCGATAACCATCGGACGTGGGACACATACCTAGCAAAAATTGGCTGCGCAATTCGAACTGGAACACACGAGGGTACGAAGTTAACGCCATACTTTATTAACTTCGGCAAGGAAATGGTGTTACATGGCCAGGCGCATGGGGCGAGTCAGAGAGAAGACAACCCCGAAGTCCGTTCGAAGGTACTACAAGACGTGTGGAAAGACGTCAGGGCAAGGTTAAGTAAATTAGCAGAAACAACGAAAAACAAGGGTCCTGAATTTCCAAAAAAAAAGAGAAGTCCTGGATTTCCAACAAAAAATACCAGAAGAGACCTGAAAAGAGAGATCCAGCAGCAGTAAGGTTCTTTAAGGGACGACACAAATAGATAAGTATCTATAGCATATTATTATATATTAAATATTAACGCCTCTCTATTTTTAGGTCGTAAAACTAGTAAAACTAGAGTTTAGTTGAACATGTTAAAACTAATGCACACAAATTTTATTTTGATAATTTTCAAATTTTAAACGTAGATAATAAAAAATATGAGTGTGCTTAAGACCACACTTTAGAAGTAAAACTTTTGTGCCCAACGGCTAGTAATATGCAATAGATATAGTGGAAAGTTTGTCGGATCTATAGTTGAGAAAATTCAGGCCAATGACCGATGCAGGAAGAATAGTGACGAATCTACTGACGGACTTGATACAAATACTATTTGAAAATATTTATGAATTTCTATTTACATTAAAACCTAAAAGTAACCGAGTAAAAATAATTTTTGTTGGCTAATTTTCTTAAAAGCATACACGTGGTGCACCTAGTACGTATAGCATATAAGTGCGCATCTCACACGGGTATGCACGCTTCCGCCACAGGCATGGATACTACCGCCACAGGCACGAAAATCTAAACATTCTCCTCATGGAAGTAAGCTGGTGACATATGCACATGCATTGCATTTAGAGGTTCATAAAATTGCACGGTTTTTTCCGTCCCGGCTTTCACACACAGCCCGAAAATCTAAGTAACGAGTGCATGCAAGGTGCATGTGTTTGTTGTGCATATTTGTGTGTGCTATTTCGAATGCGGCATTACAGAAAAAGTTAAAAGTAGTCCGACCTTTGCGTGGCGTGCATTCCATTCATGGAACATTCCGTCAGGTCGCATTTGAATACACACACTTCTATATTATTTATCAACGAATTGAACGCATGTACGCTTGGATATCTCACCAGCTGTATGCATGCTCCGCTCCCGCTACATTCATAATCATTAATAATTGCATCCGCATCGGCATAGACTGTTCCAAACCCAGGTATTGTTTTACCAAGCAGTCCGCCAACCACATACAATGAACCTTTACCTACGCGAGCAGCTTTACCTACGCGAACGGGAGCCAGTCTACTTGAGTATGGTATTGGCACCCTTTATGGCCACCTAGCCAATTACCTGATTACTTCGACCCATACAATCTTTTAGGTAGCCAATTAATTTTAAAGGGAGCAAAAATATATGCAATCAACCTTTTTTCAAATTCTTCTTTCTAGGCGTAGTTGAAAATAATTTATTTTGGCGAATTAAACCGAATTCGAAGCATAAAGTTGAAAAAACATTTTTTACAAACCTTTATATTTTCAGTCGATGTAGGGATAGTTTCAGCCCTTTACTATTATACCTTATCATAAAATTTGCTTTGTTATAAATCAACCACTTGTGAATATAAATGTTGCAAAAAATGTATTTTATTAGATTGTTTTTGATTATAATTAAAATTATCGCGAAAACATTTAAAAAAGGGAATTTTTAAGCATATTTAAAGGTGACATCCATATTTTAAGACTGTGGGACCCTGATTTTCGTAATCAACGACCCAAAAAACATACCAGGAACGATTTTCACAACAGTGTAATGTTTTGACATAAACGATTCGTCGATTTGTGCAAGTTAAAAACATTGTAATTTAAAAAGGGGAAAGGTCCAGCATATCTCACCAAAGGGGAAGTGGGTGCCAATTTTAAACAACAGCACACATTTAATTCACCACTCCCTTTTGGTATTCTAAGCACCCAAACCACCGCCGAAAATTCTTCTCGTATATGCCGCTTCCAACATGTCAGTCAACCCCAAAGTGTCCGCGGCATAAGCCCGGCCAGTGATCAAACCACAAGAAAAATCTGAAATAATTCACCTCTACAGAATGGTGAATTTGTATTCCTATAATGATATAAAGCAAGACCCTCTCAACTACAGGCCACGTAGATGAATTTTTCGTGGCGTTGGTCATAGGCCCAAAAGTCACCGCACACCGGAGTAACATGGCGCGGAAGCCGTACGCGCAGAATTTTTGTGTTTATTTTTGCAGTAAAAAGTGAATAAAACATTGTATTTTATAACTTTTTACTGCAAAAATTGATTTGTGATTTAGTGGTATAGTGTTTTAATTATAAAATATCAGTGAATAAGTGATTTTAGGTTAGGTTTTTTTGTGGCGCAATCACATCTTATCTATGTGCAGTTAAAAGTAACAAAATTCAAAAATTTACCACTTTTAACTGCAAAACTATAACGAAAACAGTCCCGAACGTACTCTGCGCCATTAAATTCTCAGCAACTGTCAAATTTTGGGACCATTCTCAGCTATGGTTGTATTGGTGCCAGATACAACTGCATGGCCCGTAGTTGAGAGGGTTTTGGATAAAGCAGTCTGGCCGACAACGTAGCTAACATGCCAGAAAATCTATGCAGTAAGGCAGAGTGTATTTTAACTGTTGCACACACAGCCCCGAGTGTCATCGTCTCTTGTACCCCGTCCGCCCCTTTTCCCATCGTATAAGAAAGTTCTGACGATTTTTCATGTGTGAGAGCGTTACGCGAATGAAATTGATTCACTCTCATGTAAATTTTTTTAAGCAAACGTCCCTAAAGAAGTTTTACTTCAAAAAAACAATAGAAATACCATGGAGGTGATAAAAGTAAAGTGATAAAATAACACATCTAACTTGAGTTGGGATCGGACACAAATGGTCTTTCAAATACCAATTCATACTTGATCAGAAATAGTGAAAAATAAAAATTCTACTCAGTCCACCCCCACTTTGTTTTAAATTAACTAATTTTAATTTATGTTTTTCAATTATGACGAGAGTCATATTAAACATCAACAGCTCATAACAGTTGGTTTCCGCAATAATTGTTATTAAGCAATAATCCGTCAATTGACAACAATTTTTGATTTAATCGATTCTCAGCAATGAAATAAAAACATTAGTCCATTCAAAACGCGGTGGGGGGGTGTTCCAAAATAACACCGTTAAGAAAATCGAACCCTAAACGTTTTTGGGGTCGCTGATCACGAAAATCGAGGTCCCGCGGTCCTAAAATTAGGGCGTCACCCTTAAAAATGCAAAAAATACCCCTTTTTAGGGGGTTTTCGCGATTATTTCAGTAATAATGAAAACTAATGCGATGAAATGCCCTTTTGTTAATATTTATTTGCGAAGGTGGTTGATTTATACTAAATTAAGGCGAACTTTATGGTAAGGGGTAGTCCTAAAGGGTTGAAACTACCCCTAAATCGGCCAAAAATGGCAAAAATTGTAAACATTTTTTTTTTTCAAGTTTATGCTTCAAATTCGATTGTGAGCGTACTGTCAGGCAAAAATATATTATTTTCAACCCTTAAGGGATTAAAACTACCCCTACTATAATAAAAACAAACTTTATATGGAAAAAATTGCAAAAAATTTTTTTTTGCTTTTTGTTTGAAATTTGGTTCGAAAGGTATTATCAGCAAAACAATTAATTCTTTCAACTCTTAAGGGGGTACAACTACCCCCACATTAAAATTGTAAATGAAACAAATTAAAATTTATTGTTTTACATTTAAATTTTATTTTCCATTTGTAATCATTACAACATTTGGAACATTTCACTATAAACCCCTTTGTACAGAGGTTAAACCACCCCTAAAGAGAAATAAAAATAAAAAATGTATTGAGAAATATTTCATTTCGTGGAATCTTTAAATAAACTCTGCATTTTTGTAAAAACGACAATCACACAATAATTGCGAAATATGTACCCTAATTTATTTGAGGTACTTCTGAATAATGGGGTGGTCCGTTTTTTTACAATGACATTTAGGCAGGTAAAAACGGGGGCAAAGTAATAAAATTAAGATATTGCACCCGAATTTGTTTTTTAGTAAATTTTAATTACAGTTACTTGGAAGTTGAAGTAATAAACTAATTTAGTGAGGAATGTAATGTGATGTACGATTATACAAAAAGGGGTGTTTTTTGCATTTTTAGGGGGGACGCCCATGTTTTAGGACCGCGGGACCTCGATTTTCGTGATCAACGACCCCAAAAACGTTTAGGGTTCGATTTTCTTAACTGTGTTATTTTTGAACACCATACCGCGCGTTTTGAATGGACTACATGTGTTTCTTATCAGTTGATAACCCTCTTTTCCGTTCTTCTTTCTTGTTTCCTGTTATTTGTTAGACGTAACTTTCTATTTAAGATGTTAAAAAAACAAAGAGGTGTCAAGGGACACCCGGATGGAACGAAGTCCCTTTCGATTAATTGGTGAAGGAATTGTAATAAAAATTTTGTTTTTAAGTTATAATACTATTTTTTTTATTATTAATAAATATAATGTAATATAAACTTAATCAGTAAGCTCAATTTTAGTAATAATTGGCTTGTGGTAACTGAAGTAGGAAACATATGTTTGGGATTCTATTTTATTTAAATGTCTTGAAAAAACTGCATCAATGGTAGTATTATATTTTGTTGTTGGTTCTGCTTGTTTATGGTTTATTCTTAAATCAAATTCTTCCTCTAGAAACTGTAGTAATGGTTTTGATTTTTCATTACTGAAGTTGATGTTAAAATCACCGGCCAAAATGAGTGGAACTTTATCTAAATTTTTGTTGTATCTGCTAAGCGTTCGAGATACATCTTTAGAATACTCTAGCAGTGCTCGATGAATGAACTCCTGAATATCTATTAATTTGAAATTTGGTGAGACATTTATGACTGCCATGATTAAGGTAACGCCGTTTTCTATTACACACTCTGCTGCACATAAATCTGCAACACTTGTACTTGCAACAAAAGCAACAAAAACAACAAAAACAAAAAAACAACAAAAACAACAAAAGCAACAAAAACAACAAAAACATCAAAAACAACAAAAGCAACAAAAACAACAAAAACAACAAAAACAACAAAAGCAACAAAAGCAACAAAAACAACAAAAACATCAAAAACAACAAAAGCAACAAAAACAACAAAAACAACAAAAATAACAAAAACAACAAAAACAACAAAAATAACAAAAACAACAAAAGCAACAAAAACATCAAAAACAACAAAAGCAACAAAAACAACAAAACAACAAAAACAACAAAAACAGCAAAAACAACAAAAACGACAAAAGCAACAAAAACAACAGAAACAGCCAACACAACAAAAATAACAAAAACAACAAAACAACAAAAACAACAAAAATAACAAAAACAACAAAAACAACAAAAGCAACAAAAACAACAAAAACAACTAAAATAACAAAAACAACAAAAAACAACTAAAATAACAAAAACAACAAAAACAACAAAAATTACAAAAATTACAAAAAAAAGGAAAGAGGTGTCAAGGGACACCCGGATGGAACGAAGTTCCTTTCGATTAATTAGTGAAGTAATTGTAATAAAAATTTTGTTTTTAAGTTATAATACTATTTTTTTATTATTAATAAATATAATGTAATATAAACTTAATCAGTAAGCTCAATTTTAGTAATAATTGGCTTGTGGTAACTGAAGTAGGAAACATATGTTTGGGATTCTATTTTATTTAAATGTCTTGAAAAAACTGCATCAATGGTAGTGTTATATTTTGTTGTTGATTCTGCTTATTGTTTACTCTTACGATATTCTCTACATCTTTGTGCATTTGGCTTTTTCCTTGATGTTACAGTTTGTACCTCAGTAGTCGACGCTATAGTTGATTCGCTACTGAAATAAAAAAAAGCAAAAAATGCACACACACACACACACACACACACACACACACACACACACACACACACACACACAGGCACACACACATATATACCGGGTGTTTTTTTTAAAACTTGACACGCAATTCTTGAACAAAGGAGGGGTGACAGAGGGAAACCTGTTATACAAAAGATGTCTGATATGGAGGGGGACATCGATTGGGTATAGTGCGCACCCCCTCTCTTCCACCCCCTGACCCGGGGGGGGGGTAACTTTTTTTTTAAATGGCAACCCCTATTTTTTATGCAAGATTCAGATTCCTGGGATGAAAATAAACATCTTTTATCTCAAGCATTTTTTTCTATCATTTGTTTTTACTCCGGAAACTTTGATTGAAATCGTCATTAAGGGGAGCTTTCGGTGGATTTTTTTCAAAAAATCCAATTTTTTTTGTTACTTTGAACATCTAAGAATACAGCAAACTCTTGAAACTATTTTTGCTGTATTCTTAGATGTTCAAAGTAACAAAAAAAAATGGATTTTTTGAAAAAAAATCCACCGAAAGCTCCCCTTAATGACGATTTCAATCAAAGTTTCCGGAGTAAAAACAAATGATAGAAAAAAATGCTTGAGATAAAAGATGTTTATTTTCATCCCAGGAATCTGAATCTTGCATAAAAAATAGGGGTTGCCATTTAAAAAAAAAGTTACCCCCCCCCGGGTCAGGGGGTGGAAGAGAGGGGGTGCGCACTATACCCAATCGATGTCCCCCTCCATATCAGACATCTTTTGTATAACAGGTTTCCCTCTGTCACCCCTCCTTTGTTCAAGAATTGCGTGTCAAGTTTTAAAAAAAACACCCGGTAAATATATATATATATATATATATATATATATATATATATATATCGTCGCTTATCAAGAATACTGGCACAACTCAAAAATTTCCAATTTCGAGTTTATTTTGAGAATGTATAGCTAAATATGCATATTTTTATGTAGCAAAAATCCATATTAATACTTCTAAAAATGACCGCTGGAAACCCGCTGGAATCCAAGATCATAGGGCTTGCATGAAACTAAAAACTTTTAAATGGCTCCCCTGTAAAATCCATTGTTTTTGAGTTGTGACACTATTCTGGATAAGCGACGATATATATATATATATATATATATATATATATATATATATATATATATATACAGGGTGTCCCACATAAACTTACAAAGCGGCCGGCTGTGGATAGGTCTTGGATAGACGAACAAAAAATCGTATGGGTGGGGGGGGGGAAATCGTAACGGTTTAGCCGCTAGGGCGTTTTGAAGTTTTTTTGCTAGAGTTTTACATATCACCCTGTATTTTTGTAACCGTGTAACCCATTTTCATGATTATGGTACCGGTGTACGCAGAATTCCCCCACCTATCTACGACGGTAAAAATAATGGTCCTATCTTATAAACTTTTGGAGTTATGAGTCGCCAAAGTCAAAATTTTGTAATTTTTTCACTAAAATTTCAACTAAAACCACCTTTTTCTCCAAAAAATACGTGATAAACCTAAACTTTTTTTTCCAAAATTAAAAAGTTTGGACAATTTCCTATAAATAATGTATTAGAAGTTTTATTCTAGGGCCTTTACTTTAGAAGTTATAAGCAATTTTAAAGTTAATATTGGCCTTTTTCGATGCTTATTTGGCACTTTTCGACAAAGCTCAGATGGAAAAAAACTAAAAAAGGACGAAATAGAGCCAATTTCAATATATATTGGTATATATATACTCTCTCGACTTCGTAAACACATCAGCCTATAGGTTAGAACACGCACGGCTTGCTAAATACATACGCATTGATATTGTAATATTAAAATATAATTTGCTTTAAATTTATTAAAGTTATGACGCGTACACTTGCTAAACACACAATAATGGAGAGATTATAACGCGTATGATATAGATAGTATAATGCGTACTTGCTAAAAATACCTAAGCATTTATTATTGTCTGTATAAAATCTCTACTTACCTAACTCCATCAGCAATATTCGGAACTTGTGCAGAAACACTGTCAGGATTCATTATTGTTATGGCACTTTTCGAGAATGTCAAAAATTTGGAATCACATCAAAAATTTACAAGTCCTGCGACGATCAAAAGATTGCCACGGCAATTTCACATTTGCATTTGCTTTTAAGAGACTGCTTTGTTGCACAGATTATAATCAAATTGTTGACTTATCAAAGAGTTTCCGAACACTTTACGCAACCGTCAAAATTTTCTTAGAACACTTGATTCAAATCAAAAACCAGTCATTGACACTTTCGAATTTTATTATTTATTTTGTACAAAAAACCTGTATACACTCAAAAAAATAATCGTCGCGACACTACACTGTACAATGCGAAATAGAAAGACGAAACGAAAATAACTGGCTTGCTTTCTATGAGAGAGAGAGAGACAGACAGACAGGGAAACATGCGCACGCTGTACGGCACAACTATACCAAAAAGTGTCGTTACAACTTTTGGTCTTAATTTTTTCCGTCTAGCCCCCTTTCGCAACGCGCGATAAGGAACTTCGTTCCAATAACAAAAACAACAAAAGCAACAAAAGCAACAAAAAAAACAGAAACGACAAAAACAACCAAGACAACAAAAACAACAAAAATAACAAAACAAAAACAACCTGTATACACTCAAAAAAATAATCGTCGCGACACCACACTGTACAATGCGAAATAGAAAGACAAAACGAAAATAACTGGCATGCTTTCTATGAGAGAGAGAGAGACAGACAGGGAAACATGCGCACGCTGCACGGCACAACTATACCAAAAAGTGTCGTTACAACTTTTGGTCTTAATTTTTTCCGTCTAGCTCCCTTTGGAACTTCGTTCCAAAAACAACAGAAATAACAAAAACAACAAAACAACAAAAACAACAAAAACAACAAACACAGCAAAAACAACAAAAACGACAAAAGCAACAAAAACAACAAAAGCAACAAAAAAAAACCGGTGCGCCGGGCCACGGCGCTTCGCGCTGTGGCGATTATCACGTGACAACTACCATGTTGCTCGTTATCTGTTATGCATTACATGCAATATATAATAAACACAATATACATATAATTTTGCAGTATTTGTATTTTTTTATTCGTTCTCAAATGTAACAATAGCCGTGTTTTTTTAATGAAATATATAGTTCTTCCCCATACAAATCTGAAAACACAGGTTTTATCGGAGTTCTTATCGAGGTTTTGGGAAATTTCTTAATTTTCATATTTCATACTTTCGGGGTTTGGCATGTTGTTTCGGGGGTTGGCATGTTGCATACTTTCGGTGGTCGGAGAGACGTAATTTAAAAATAAAAACAACAGGAAAGTGATGAGAGCAAATTTATAACAAATAATTGATTTTTTAGAAACATATTTATTATTTTCTAGCGAGAATTTCGTGTAACAGTGTAAAAAATAACTCTTAACTTCCGTTTAATTTTGAAATTTTTAAGCATCGAAGTATGCGCTTTTATGAAATTTCCCTTGTCGTTTTTTTAATGAACTCGATGGAAGAACTATATAGTTCATTAAAAAAAACGGCTAATGACAGCCACTACTACATACAGCGTCAGTCACGCCACTCGTTGCCACTACTACATGCAGCGTAAGCCACGCCCACACACACGGTTATGCGACACTTTGTCGCTTGGGCATCCCGGCTAACCGTTTTATTAGACGTTGTCACGTCAAAACAACAGAAACAGCAAACACAACAAAAATAACAAAAACAACAAAACAACAAAAACAACAAAAATAACAAAAATAACAAAAATAACAAAAACAACAAAAACAACAAAAGCAACAAAAACAACAAAAACAACTAAAATAACAAAAACAACAAAAACAACAAAAATAACAAAAACAACAAAAACAACAAAAGCAACAAAAACAACAGAAAAAACAAAAACAACCAAAACAACAAAACCAACAAAAACAACCTGTATACACTCAAAAAAATAATCGTCGCGACACCACACTGTACAATGCGAAATAGAAAGACGAAACGAAAATAACTGGCTTGCTTTCTATGAGAGAGAGAGAGACAGACAGGGAAACATGCGCACGCTGCACGGCACAACTATACCAAAAAGTGTCGTTACAACTTTTGGTCTTAATTTTTTCCGTCTAGCCCACTTTCGCAACGCGCGATAAGGAACTTCGTTCCAAAAATATTTTAATATGTAATTTTTTAATGTGTTTTAACCTTATAAGGCGTTTTATAATTCATTGTTTGTTTATTTGTTCTATGGTAATTATTAGTGGTTTATTCTATACTTAAAAATGTATTATTAAATTTTCATTCTAGTTTTCACTTTGAAGGTGGTGGTTATTGCCACTGAAACGTTGTGCACCTAAGAAAAAAAATTTAAACAAAATAACAGAATACGTATTGCGAAAAGGCCCCAAAACATAATTTAAATTTTATGTAATTAATAACGATATTAATGGAATAGGATATTAATGCAATATCAAAATTTGATTTGAAATAAATACCATAATTAATTCAAGACTTAATAATTTCGAAATTGAATTGGATGTGTGGATTTTGCCTTCTATTACCGGTACGCAGCCTGAAAGAGAAATCCAATGTAGCGGATGGAAAATTCCAAATAATCTCATATTAGCCGATCCAAGCTTTAACAAACCAAATACAATTGATATGTTAATAGGGGCTGATAAGTTCATCGAGCTTCTTTGTGTAGGTCAAATTAAGTTAGGAAAGGACCTAAACACGTTACAAAAAAATGAGTGTGCTTAAGACCACACTTTAGAAGTAAAACTTTTGTGCCCAACGGCTAGTAATATGCAATAGATATAGTGGAAAGTCTGTCGGATCTATAGTACGCTTGAGAAAATTCAGGCCAACGACAGATGCAGGAAGAATAGTGACGAATCTACTGACGGACTTGATACAAATTCTATTTGAAAATATTTATGAATTCCGGTTTACATTAAAACCTAAAAGTAACCGAGTAAAAATAATTTTTATTGGCTAATTTTCTTAAAAGCATACACGCGGTGCACCTAGTACGTATAGCATATAAGTGCGCATCCTACACGGGTATGCACGCTTCCGCCACAGGCATGGATACTACCGCCACAGGCACGAAAATCTAAACATTCGCCTCATGGAAGTAAGCTGGTGACATGTGCAAGCGTACATGCATTGCATTCAGAGGTTCATAAAATTGCACGGTTTTTTCCGTCCCGGCTTTCACACATAGCCCGAAAATCTAAGTAACGAGTGCATGCAAGGTGCATGTGTTTGTTGTGCATACTCGTGTGTGCTATTTCGAATGCGGCATTACAGAAAAAGTTAAAAGTAGTCCGACCTTTGCGTGGCGTGCATTCCATTCATGGAACATTCCGTCAGGCCGCATTTGAATACACACACTTCTATATTATTTATCAACGAATTGAACGCATATACGCTTGGATATGTCACCAGCTGTATGCATGCTCCGCTCCCACTACATTCATGATCATTAATAATTGCATCCGCATCAGCATAGACTATTCCAAACCCAGGTATTGTTTTACCAAGCAGTCCGCCAACCACATACAATGAAGCTTTACCTACGCGAGCCGCTTTACCTTCGCGAACGGGAGTCAGTCTACTTGAGTATGGTATTGGCACCCTTTATGGCCACCTAGCCAATTACCTGATTACTTCGTCCCAGACAATCTTTTAGGGAGCCAATTAATTTTAAAGGGAGCAAAAAGATATGCAATCAACCTTTTTTCAAATTCTTCTTCCTATGCGTAGTTGAAAATAATTTATTTTGGCTGATTAAACCGAATTCGAAGCATAAAGTTGAAAAAACATTTTTTACAAACCTTTATATTTTCAGTCGATGTAGGGATAGTTTCAGCCCTTTACTATTATCCCTTATCATAAAATTTTCCTTGTTATAAATCAACCACTTTTGAATATAAATTTTGCAAAAAATGTATTTTATTTGATAGTTTTTGATTATAATTAAAATTATCGCGAAAATCCTTAAAAAAGGGAGTTTTTAAGCATATTTAAAGGTGACATCCATATTTTAAGACTGTGGGACCCTGATTTTCGTAATCAGCGACCCAAAAAACATACATATCAGGAACGATTTTCACAACAGTGTAATGTTTTGACATAAACGATTCGTCGATTTGTGCAAGTTAAAAAAATTGTAATTTAAAAAGGGGAAAGGTCCAGCACATCTGACCAAAGGGGAAGTGGGTGCCAATTTTAAACAACAGTACCTCACACATTTAATTCACCACTCCCTTTTGGTATTCTAAGCACCCAAACCACCGCTGAAAATTCTTGTCGTATATGCCGCTTCCAACATGTCAGTCAACTCCAAAGTGTCCGCGGCATAAGCCCGGCCAGTGACCAAACCACAAGAAAAATCTGAAATAATTCACCTCTACAGAATGGTGAATTTGTATTCCTATAATGAGATAAAGCAAAGTCCGAGCGACAACGTAGCTAACATGCCAGAAAATCTATGCAGTAAGGCAGAGTGTATTTCAACTGTTGCACACACAGCCCCGAGTCTCTTGTACCCCGTCCGCCCCTTTTCCCATCGTTATACGAAAGTTCTGACGATTGTTCATGTGTGAGAGCGTTATACGAATGAAATTGATTCACTCTCATGTAAATTTTTTTAAGCAAACGTCCCTAAAGAAGTTTTACTTCAAAAACTCTTTTTGCTTGGATCGTGTGCGGCAAATGCAACTCACCTACGTCAAACATTTGTTGCCATCTGATTAGTGAGAGTCCTTGTACCGACAATTCTTTAAATAAATTAGTAGAAAGTTTTTGGAAGATGGCAAATATGGAAAGTGGGCGAGGGCTTTAATTTGCCGGTATTAATAAAATAAGAATAAAGGTAAAGAGCGCCCAACTCTTTTCGACGTGACAACGTCTATTAAATCGGTTTAAGATAGGACGCGCGTGTGAAAATGTCCCGCACAATGTCCCGCACACAAAAAAAAAATCATATCTCCGCCCCCATACATGTATGGGGGCGGATAATGGCTCAAAATTTTCGTTAATTTATTCTCTACACGGGAAAAATACATTCATTCACCTTATTGACGTGACAACGTCTATTAAATCGGTTTAAGATAGGACGCGCGTGTGAAAATGTCCCGCACACAAAAAAAAATTTGCTTCGAAATATATAATTTATTAATTGAGAAAATAATACAAAACGTAATAACAGACGTTGTCACGTTCAAATTAATAGACGTTGTCACGTTAAAATACGGACGTGATACTTCACTTCCAAGACCATTAATTTTTTTGTGGTTGCAGCAATAAAAACTTTGCATTCAAAATTATTTTTTGCTTTTTGGTTCATTTTAAAATAAAAGGGTATTTTTTAGTTTTTTTAAACTACTTATTTTTTATCATTAAATTTTTTACATTCAGTTTCTCAATTTTTCATTTAATCTACTCCATTTATTGAAGTGGAGAATAATAAAAGATTTTTTTCGCTTCTTACCTAATACTGATAGGCAGCAATCAGCAGTCTTTGAAAAGCTTGCCTTTATTCGCTTCATCTGTTGTAATTACGTGAAGAATATTAAAGTTACCACATTAGTGATTTTGTCATTGTAATAACAATCAATCATTTTGATAAACACTCCTAATCTAGATAAATCTAACAACTTAAAGGTAATACTATATTATATTCCAAGGATAATGGAAAGTTCTTTCCTTCAGAAAGTATTTAATCCCACCAAAAAAACATTAAAAATGTGAATTAGAAGTTCGTGGGCGCGGAAATTATTTATTGGGACAGTTTAAAACACACTTATAACAAAAAGAAGTGATATGGATTAGTCAAGATGAATCGTTAATAGCATGAAATAATTAAACACGTGCATTTACGAACGAATTCAAAGGAATTTTACAACAATTTTAGAGCATGAATCTTAGCTGCCCTTCGAAATGTAACAAATTTTATCAGAAATACTATAGACTGAGCCACGCTGAATTCAGCAAAGATTCATGCTAGGTATACAACGAACGCGCCGGCCAACTTTTTCGCGGTTGATAATACTTTATTGAGTTTTAAATAAAAATTGGCAGTTGTATAATTCCTTTGAATTCGTTCGTAAATGCACGTGTTTAATTATTTCATGCTATTAACGATTCATCTTGACTAATCCATATCACTTCTTTTTGTTATAAGTGTGTTTTAAACTGTCCCAATAAATAATTTCCGCGCCCACGAACTTCTAATTCACATTTTTAATGTTTTTTTGGTGGGATTGTATTCTTCTTATCATACCCTTTTATTTGATACCCATGTCGAGGGGCTTGTAAAGAAAATGTTAATCCGCCCTCATGAGATGACCGCCATGGATCTAACCAGATATTGAGTATAGATATTATATCGCTTATGGTATTCTACTTATGATACCCTTTTAATTGATACCTATGTCGAGGTGGTGGTGAAGAAATGGTAGTCCGCCCTCTTGAGACGGCCGCCATGGATATAAAGACATAGCTTATTGTATTCTATTTATCATACCCTTTCATTTGATACCCATGTCGTGGGGGTTGCGAAAAAAATGGTAATGCGTCCTCTTGAGGTGGCCTCGGTGTATCTAACTATTTATTGAGTAAACTATATTGCTTATTGTATTCTACTTATCATACCCTTTCATTTGATAACCATGTCGAGGGCGTTGTGAAGAAAATGGTAATCCGCCCTCTTGAGTTGACCGCCATGGATCTAACCAGATATTGAGTATATTATATCGCTTATGGTATTCTACTTATGATACCCTTTTAATTGATACCTATTTCGAGGTGGTGGTGAAGAAATGGTAGTCCGCCCTCTTGAGACTGCCGCCATGGATATAAAGACATAGCTTATTGTATTCTACTTATCATACCCTTTCATTTGATACCTATGTCGTGGGGGTTGCGAAAAAAATGGTAATACGTCCTCTTGAGGTGGCCTCGGTGGATCTAACTATTTATTGAGTATACTATACAACAATTTTAGAGCATGAATCTTAGCTGCCCTTCGAAATGTAACAAATTTTATTAGAAATACTATAGACTGAGCCACGCTAAATTCAGCAAAGATTCATGCTAGGTATACAACGAACGCGCCGGCCAACTTTTTCGCGGTTGATAATACTTTATTGAGTTTTAAATAAAAATTGGCAGTTGTATAATTCCTTTGAATTCGTTCGTAAATGCACGTGTTTAATTATTTCATGCTATTAACGATTCATCTTGACTAATCCATATCACTTCTTTTTGTTATAAGTGTGTTATAAACTGTCCTAATAAATAATTTCCGCGCCCACGAACTTCTAATTCACATTTTTAATGTTTTTTTGGTGGGATATCACTCGTTTTTGTTTTAATACATTCTAAAATAAAAAATAAATATTCTTCTGTATAAAGAAATATTATGTATTTAATTGTTCATTATATTTTTTTATTTATTTTATAAGTAGGTAATAACAAAATAACAAAATGCAGGAATTCAAATTAATATTATTGTCTTTGTAAAAAAACAAAAATAAGCTCCTTTCGAGTTTCTCGGCCCAGATTTTTTCTGTACTATGGAATTATTGATTTTTCTTTCAACATGCTGATCTAATGACCTTGTTCGAGTGTTCCTTTGAATTCGTTCGTAAATGCACGTGTTTAATTATTTCATGCTAGTGTGTTCTAGTTATGATACCCTTTCATTTGATACCCATGTAGATGGGCTATGTAAAGAAAATGGGTATCCGCTTTCTTGACATAACCGCCGTGGATCTAAATATATTTTGAGTATACTAAAACGCTTATTGTGTTCTACTTATCATTCCCTTTCATTTGATACCCATGTCGAGGGGGTTGTGAAGAAAATGGTAATCCGTCCTCTTGAGATGACCGCCATGGATCTAACCAGATATTGAGTATACTATATAGCTTATTATGTTCTACTTATCATTCCCTTTCATTTGATACCCATGTCGTGGGGGTTGCGAAGAAAATTGTAATACGTCCTCTTGAGGTGGCCTCGGTGGATCTAACTATTTATTGAGTATACTATATTGCTTATTGTATTCTACTTATCATACCCTTTCATTTGATACCCATGTTGTGGGGGTTGCGAAGAAAATGGTAATACGTCCTCTTGAGGTGTCCTCGGTGGATCTAACTATTTATTGAGTATACTATATTGCTTATTGTATTCTACTTATCATACCCTTTCATTTGATAACCATGTCAAGGGGGTTGTGAAGAAAATGGTAATGCGTCCTCTTGAGGTGGCCTCGGTGGATCTAACTATTTATTGAGTATACTATATTGCTTATTGTATTCTACTTATCATACCCTTTAATTTGATAACCATGTCGAGGGAGTTGTGAAGAAAATGATAATCCGCCCTCTTGAGATGACTACCATGGATCTAACCAGATATTGAGTATATTATATCGCTTATGGTATTCTACTTATGATACCCTTTCAATTGATACCTAGTTCGAGGTGGTTGTGAAGAAATGGTAGTCCGCCCTCTTGAGACGGCCGCCATGGATATAAAGACATAGCTTATTGTATTCTACTTATCAAACCCTTTCATTTGATACCCATGTCAAGGGGGTTGTGAAGAAATTGGTAATGCGTCCTCTTGAGGTGGCCTCGGTGGATCTAACTATTTATTGAGTATAACTATATTGCTTATTGTATTCTACTTATCATACCCTTTCATTTGTTACCCATGTCCAGGGGGTTGTGAAGAAAATGGTAATCCGCCCTCATGAGATGATCGCCATGGATCTAACCAGATATTGAGTATATTATATCGCTTATGGTATTCTACTTATGATACCCTTTCAATTGGTACCTATGTCGAGGTGGTGGTGAAGAAATGGTGGTCCGCCCTCTTGAGACAGCCGCCATGGATATAAAGACATAGCTTACTGTATTCTACTTATCATACCCTTTCATTTGATACCCATGTCGTGGGGGTTGTGAAGAAAATGGCAATACGTCCTCTTGAGGTGGCCTCGGGGAATCTGACTATTTATTGAGTATACTTGCTTATTGTATTCTATTTATCATACCCTTTCATTTGATACCCATGTCGAGGGGGTTGTGAAGATAATGGTAATCCGCCCTCTTGAGATGACAGCCATGGATCTAACCAGATATTGAGTATATTGTATCGCTTATGGTATTCTACTTATGATACCCTTTCAATTGATACCTATGTCGAGGTGGTGGTGAAGAAATGGTAGTCCGCCCTCTTGAGGCGGCCGCCATGGATATAAAGACATTGCTTATTGTATTCTACTTATCATACCCTTTCATTTGATACCCATGTCGAGGGGGTTGTGCGCCCTCTTGAGACGTGTACCATGCGTACCCTTTTTGTTAATCATCGAAATAATAGGGAATGCTATTTGACATCAACAGTGCTGGATTTGACTAACTTGTAAGGAATATGTCATACTTTTAGAAATAAATTACGATTACGAACTCGGCATTCGGTATTTCAAAATTTTACTGTACATTTGTACTGTGAACTACATGTTTTTTATAGTACCTAACGCAATCTGATACCATAGTTGCGACTAACCACTTTAAATGAATACATTTTGTTAATCATCTAATGCCATCTGGCATCAACAGTTCGAGTAAACACTTTTCGACTAACTAGTAGCACCATCTCCTTTATTGAGCAATTGAAATAACTTAGAGCGCCATCTGACAGAATAGTTTTGAGTACCCACTTTTTTAGACTGAAGGAGAAGAAAAAAGTTCGATTCGAAATGTAAAAAATGTAAAAATAAAGAAAACGAAGAATGATAGGAAAAAAAACTCATGGAATAATAAATTATTTATATTTTAGTTATCGGTTACAAATGAAAAATTACTTATATTGCTTATAAAAAGGTGATAAAACGCATAATTTTATAAAAAAAACACCTTGTTTTCTATGTTTAGGCGTAAATAAGGCATTAGCTGTTTGCCCTTACGAACTCGGCAAACTACCGCTTGCCTTGATATCGTTGTCTAATAAGAAATAATAATAGGATATAAATTTATTTGTTTTTGCAAATAGAATACCATTAACTAATTAATAAAATAGTTGACTCATTTGTTTACAAGCTACAAGTTTTAATGTGTAACTACGAGTCTTAGAAATTGCTTGTAGTATGATGGTTAAATCCTCAACTTAATTCGCTTTATTAACTTCCCAGTATAGGAAGTTATTGTAATCGGTCCGAAAATCGAAATCGAAAATTTCAACGTATTTTCATCTTTCAAGGTCCCAGGAACATTTTAAGCAAAAAATTTGGAGGAAGTATGTGTGTGTGTGTATATGCGTACGGATGTGGTAATTTTTTCCTGCACGATATCGCGCGAACCAAAACTGATATCGACTTCGTTGAGGTGTTGTTCGAAGCGTATTAACCGAAATATGATCAGAAAAGAATTTCATGAAATTCGGTCCAGCCGTTTTTTTGTTTAAGCGACGTAAGTGATTTTTGTACCTGCACGATATCGCCCGAACCACGAAAGATATTGACTTACTTGAGGTGCCGTTCGAAGCGTAATAGCGACAATATTATCTGAAAAGATTTTTATAATATTCGGTCCAGCGGTTTTTTGGTTTAAATGACTTAAGTGATTTTTGTACCTGCATGATATCGCGCGAACTATGAAAGATATCGACTTAGTTGACGTGCCGTTCGAAGAGTATTAACCGAAATATGATCTGAAAAGATTTTCATAAAATTCGGTCGAGCCGTTTTTTTGTTTGAGCGACGTAAGTGATTTTTGTACCTGCACGATATGGCCCGAACCACAAAAGATATTGACTTACTTGAGGTGCCGTTCGAAGCGTATTAGCGACAATATAATCTGAAATGATTTTTATAATATTCGGTCCAGCGGGTTTTTGGTTTAAATGACTTAAGTGATTTTTGTACCTGCACGATACCGCGCGAACTAAAAACTATATCGACTTCATTGAGGTGCCGAAAAACATTAATACATCAATTTTATATACATTTTCGTCATCCTAATCTTGTAAGTGCGCACATTTAGTTTGACATTTTAGCGAAAATATTGATAAACAATTGTGACAAATTCTCGGTATTATGCATATATTCTATATTGCCTATTGTTCATTTATTATTAAAATATCCAATCATAATATTCAACATCCATCATACTGGGAAGTTGATCGTGTGGACGGAAAGGGTCGAACCCACATCCCAACTAGTTCTTCTTCTTTGATCCGTTAGCTGGCGGCCCGAGCGCGGGATGTCCCCACAACAGATACGCTGTTGTCGGTGCCGCTTTAAAAAAATGCGGTTTCTTGCCTAGTTTCTTCGGGTTCCCGATTCTGGTCAATTAGGAAGGTCGACCTCCGACCAGCTGGGATTAGACGATGGCGGAGTTTCCCTTCATAGTCCATGGAGATGGTACTTTAGCATTGCAAAATTTCAGGACAAGGTTTTAATTTTGGGTTGTGTAGGGGGAGGGGGGCAGTGTAAGCTTAAATTTGAGTTCTCGGGATTGTAACCCCTCATTTGGCCGCCATCTTGAAAAGGTGTGCAAATGGGTTTTCCACTATATCTCCGTAACCGTACATCTTACAGAAAGTTTTCCAAGGAGACTTTTTGTTTACAATGATTAGGGATTAGGCGTATTGGGGACACCACTTTAAAAACACACCGGGTGTGGAAATGAGTTATACAACCTGCAAACTTTGCGATGGAATAAAAAATTGGAAAGCTTGGACAATTTTTTATGAATAATGTCTAACAACTTTTATGCTACGGCCTTTCCTTTTGGAGTTATAAGCAATTTTAATGTTGAAATTAGCTCTGTTTCGTCCTTTCTTAGTACTTTTCCATCTCAGTTTTGTCGAAGACATATCCCGAAAAATCAAATTCAAGATTACAACAACCCCCCTTGTCCTGCATTTTTGCAATGTTAAAGTACCATTTCCATGGACTATTGTATTCAAGAAGACACCGCTTTGACCACCGGTACGACGACGGCAATGTCTCATGCTATTCAATTTCTAAGTGATTTTAACAGACTGTTAGCTGACAGGGAACAGATATAACAAACATGTTGCCTCTGCTGCTCTTCTTCGATGACTCTGCAGCCCAATTCGAGCCTTGGCCTTCATCAGCTACTTCCTCCAGATGTCTCTCTGCTACGCAGCTTGACTCCAGTTTCTTGTGTTCAGCAGTTTTGCTGCATCGGTCTTAACATTGTATTCCACCTTAACCGTGGGTTGCCAACTGGTCTTTCGCCATCTGGTAGTAGATACAGGGCTATCCTTAAGTCATCTATTCTTTGGGCATGACCGGCCGAACGTAAACGCAGCAGCTTAGCATGTGTTGAGAGTTTACACTCTTTGTATAGCGAATTCTCCATGCATTGTCTTCATTGATTGGGCCATTATATCCTTCGGAGAACCTTCCTCTCAAATTATCCATCTTTTCTGCGGATTTCTGGGAGATACTCCATGCTGCACATCCATACGTACTACTGTACGTATGATGGTTTTGTAGATTCTTATTTTCGTTTTTCTGTGAATGTCTCTGGGTTTCATCACTGACAGTAGTGAAAAGTATGTTCTGTTCGCGGCGTTTATTCTTCTTTGTACGTCTATCGTTTCATCGTTGTCTTCGCTGTCTGTGGACCCCAGGTAGTTAAATTGGTTAACCCGTTCAAAGTTGTATTCCCACCAGGTGGTATTGGGGTTTCTTCTTCTTCTTTCCACCCTTGACTGAATTAGAATCTTGCTTTTGTCTGCATTTATTTGCAACCCTATATTTTTTGTTCCATCTTCTAATTCTGTGAATGTTTCTCTAAGATATGACATTGATCTTGCAAGGCAGTTTATATCGTCGACATATCCTGCCAACTGTTTAGATTTGTTAAGCAGGGTTGCGTTCGCATCAATGTTAACCTTGCGAATTACTCCTTCTAGGCAGAGATTAAATAGCATGGGTGCCAGAGCATCGCCCTGCTTTAAGCCTTGCTTGACTGGGAAGGACTCCGTCAATTCTCCTTGTATTCTGACTGCACACCTTGTATTTTCCATTGTCACCTCTGTTAAGTGAAGAAAATCTTGGTGAAAATATAGTACTGTGAAAACGTTGCATCTTTTCTTCGCAAACATACACTTATGATTATTATCTTAAAAAAGATTCTCGAGCTTTCAATAAAGTTTTGTCCTCCGACTAAGCCGGTTGTTTATTTTATTCCTCATCGATCGTCGATAGTTGTTCTTTGTTTATTGTTTTTTTATTCCTGACAGTAATATCTTACAGGTAAAAGATTGCTTAGAAAAAGATTACTCTCGCAGCGCGCATTTTCCACTTTTCCGCATTTACGATTTTCATTCGAAATGAACGATTATTACCATAATTTCCCCCTTTTAATCCATTACTAAATCAACAAAGTCATAAAAGGAACAAAGTCATAAAACGTACAAAATTTCTCTTGTTTACTAATGTACCAAAAAAATACGCGTCCTACGAATAAATCTTTTATCTTATTTAGCCGATTTAAAAGATTTCAGAAAAAAAAAAACGGAAAAACTTTTTGTCTTGAAAAAAAATTCACGTAATTGGCTCTTTCCCCAAAATAATAATTACCCAAAAATCTTGGGTATTCATCTCAGCTTTCTTCTCAAACAAGTTCTTTCTCCCCCTCAAGTTCTTGTCCCAAGAAGCAGACAGTTTAGGTAAGTAAAGGTAAACAGAGCTTTATGCCTTAGGGCGTAAACCACTTGTAGAAATTATCTGAAGCGCAAATACTCTACAATCGAGCCCAAATTGATTACAAATAAACGAATTAATTATTGTAATCGACCCAATCCACAAACACACCCCTATACAATTTAACGTATACTACAGTAAATTTTCTTGCCATTATATACTGTGTTATTTTAAGGGATACATACACATTAGAGAAAAGAAAGGGTCGTGAAAAGGGGTTTGGAGAAGTTGACATAGCAAAGTTCCACAAGTCAAGAGAAAGGGCTTAGGGCGATTTTATTCTTTATGCTAATCATATTGCTGATATTGAATTTCCTTGGAATTCATGAATGGAATGAAATCTCTTTACAATTCCTAGACTTTTACCCTTTTTAATTATATATTTGAATGGTTTTAAACCAGGGCCAGATTTTCAGTAAAATAATCAAAATGAACTCCTTCTGGAAAAACGGAAACCAGCAACAAAGAAAAATATTGCAAGTTAATTTCGATGTGAGGCTCATGTTGCTGACAAATATAAAGCCGGAATTACATTATTGTGTCGTGTTGTGTTGTGTCACTGTGTGTCGTGATACTATGCGTTTACATTCATATGGTGTGTTGTGTCCCATCGTGGGGCATTTAGTATGCAAAATTTTCAAGTAAAGCTAGGTGATATGTTTTCATCCGATCCCTAGATGAGTATTGAAGACCTAACATTTTTGTTAGTGTCACAATTATGCGAAAAAAGAAAAGAAAAATCGAAGAGTTTAGGTCCACCCCATAAATAAGATTAGAGAGATTGTGGGTGAATTTCACACTCTACATAAAGAGCTGGAAGCTGATGCTGAAAGATTTCAGCAATATTTTAGAGCCAGCAAATTGCAATTGCAAGAATCATTCCATGATGACAAAGGACATAAAAAAACATTTCAAATTTCGCAAATAAATTATGAGGCCTGCTTTCCCACACCCGTTTACATATGTGTGGTGGGTTGTGTCGCTTTCCAGCGTTCTGGCGCAGATCAGAGAAGCCTAGTCGGGAACACAACACACCGCAACACACCGTAGTAATGTGAACAGCTCCAAGGAAATACATGGATTGGATAGCGTCAGATAGCGACACAACACAACACGACACAATAATGTAATTCCGGCTTTAGCCAGAGCTCATTTACACTTCCTTTACACGTTACACGAAATCTTTCCTATCATGCCTTTTAGGCCAGTCAAATAAGATTTTTTCGTGCCAACCGAGCCATCCGCAAGATCATATGGAAAAATAAGAAAAATTCCGTTTCATTCAATGAACTCCATTTCCATTTAATGAACTACTTTTGGCACTCATTCCGAGTAAAAATAAAAAATTGCCATAGAGCGGGTGATCAGAGGCCGCTTGGCTTTTTAAGGGAATATGATGGCCGTAGAATTGTTAACCATTTTTAATGAGAGCACATACGACCTAACGACGGCCAAACTTAACCAAAAAATTTAAGTGACCAAGAACTAAGCTGTATACGCGGACATTCTACGGGCAAATTTAAGTCAAAGAGAATCTGCACCAAATATATGGTTAAATTTGTTTTATGGGAACTTACACATTTCCTTTATGTAGGTACAATAAATGGCCCTTTAGATTTATCCTACAAGATTATCGATGCGTTAAAACGAGCTCACCAGTCGTTAGTTTGTTATACGTGGAGCATGAGATTTATTTTTTAGCGATAAATTTTCTTACTTATCCGCTCGAAAAAACAATCGAAAAAAAAAACATTTCAGTGTGAATTGAATTTTGAAATATTCGAATTCGAAGATATGATATGATATTTTTCTCAGTTAATACGCGGTGAGTTTTGAGATTTGTTGGCGAGCGAAACTTACACTTTCCCCAAAATGATTTTATTTTACGGCGCCAATGAGTTTAGTTTTGCCGAGTGTGCCTTGATTGCATTATAGTCCAGTGCAATTATTAAATTAAATTGCATTTCATGATGTACGATTTTTTTTTTTTTTGGAATTTGTTTGGGTACATCTGACAATGTTAAAACCAATATTGTGGGGTCGCTGTGTGTTGGGAAAAGCCGCCATCTTGAAAAAGAGGTAGAGGTCGTTTACACTAAATAAAGAGTTTCCATGCAATGATAGCTGATCCACCTCCGTTGCTTTGCCGATTTGGTGCTGCTTTGCTTGTCATTGGCTTTTTGCATTTTTCGTGGATTTACAATACAATTTTTCGTTTTAGAAATCAAAACGCCTTTTAATTTCAGTACACAATTTAATATAATAAGTTCAGTAAATTTGTTTTGATTTTATTAATTGCTTCATTTGTTGAATAACCATTCTGTAAATGTTTCTCAAATTCAAGAACAATTGATATGCTCAGTTACAAAAGTAGCTTCCATATTTAAAAATTTAGCTTGAATGAAATTACTTATAAGACTCCGAGTAAAAATAGGCTTATGACGGGCGAATTACGGCAGCTTAGCTTTTTTAAAGGGTGTACAAGTCGCTTTACTTTAGTTTTCTCTTGTTACGAGTTTTTGTTATTAGTTATCGAATTCAAATATATTTACTTACAATTTTGGAGTACAGTGTGCGTTACGTCATCGTTTTGGATTTTCACTACTACTTTGAAAATACACTTTAGGGAAATCACGTACGCTGACACTGTATAAGTATTGAATGTTTGAAAACATAGATACACGAATTTATTGACATGTAAAACTAAAAATAAAAATATATTAAGATTAGTTAGAGAGTATTAAAGAAAAGTCTAAAATTGTAAGAACTTCCGGCCGAATAATTTAGCCGTTAAGAATAAGTCCATTATTTAAAAAAAATTAAATTAAATAAAATTAAAATAATTAAAAAGTAATTAAAAACTTTAAAAAATAGTTTATTTAAAAATGTTATAAACTATTAATGATGTAGCGTGAGTTTTTATGTAACTAATCATTTAAACGTATATAAAATAAAATCAAGTATAAAGACCCCCACGGGTGTTCCATCCGGAAGCGAAACTAAAAGTAGAAAAATCAAACAAAGAATAAATTCACAAAAAAAGAAACTTATCTGATGGAAGACATCCTGGAGGCCTTTGAAGGAGTTATATATACTTATATTCATAGTTTATATATATATATATATATATATATATATATATATATATATATATATATATATATATATATATATATATATTTTATCATAATTTTAATTATTACTATTAGTTGTTTAATTAATATTTTCAGCCCGCTGCGCATTTCACTAGATAAATATGTAAACAATAACAAGGCGAAATATTAATGCGATTCTCGTGCTGCAAATTAGATATGAACGTTAATTCTAATGCGTAACAGGTCAATTCGCTTCATGTTTCAGTTGAGAGAACTAAGAGAAAAACGGAAAGTGAGAAAAACAATAACTAACAGTTTTTCATCAGTGAAATGTGAAGCAGGATTTTATATATTTTTGGCTCTCCTCTTAAGTAGTTTTTCGGCGGATCAATACGTATCCATTTTTCTTTTCGGCAACCAATTTTCGGAGTATAATAAATAATAATTTTTAATACTGAATAATTGGCGGTTCTTTTGATTTCGTTTTTTAGCCCGTGCAGGGGATATGACCCCCGTAGAAGTGTTACCCATTTGTAATGGGTGCACATACGGACTCACGACGGCCAAACTTGACCAAAAGATTTAAATAGCCAAGAACTAATCTGTATACGCCAAAAAAGAATCTGCACCAAATGTATTGTTGAATTTGGTTTATGGGGACTTGAACATTTTCGTTATGTACAATGAATGGGCCTTTCAATTTATCCGACAAGATTATCAATGCACAAGAGGAACGAGGTCACCAGTCGTCGGTTTGTTGCACGGGAAATATATGGTGCGTGTTTATTTATATTTTAGTGGGAAATTTTGTTATTTAACCGCTCGAAGAAAAAAACAGTAGAAAAAATAAAACATTTAATTGCAGTGCATTTATAGAATTTTTGAAATGTTCGAATTCGAAGATATGAGCACCGGAGCACATGTTTTTCTCAATAAAAAGCAGTGAATTTTGTTGGGAGCGAAGATCACACTTTTTCTCCAAAATGATTTCTTTTTGGAGCAGTTAAATTGCTTCTAGTTTTGCCAGGTGTCGGCCTCGAATATAAATAGAATGAGATTATGATTTTCGGTTTATGCATGCGTCTTATATATTATAAGGGAACCCAATTGCATGTAGGTGTGGGAAAATAAAGATGGTGTGTGTGTGTGGTGTACGGCGGTACTGTCCTGAAGCGGGCTCTCTGATACCCTTCAAATGACCGGGGACTATTTTTCAATCCCATTTGGTGTTCGCCCGTTGTAAGGCCATATTTTATTTTTACTCGACTTTTAAAGGAATTTTTGATAAACAGTGATAATAAATCATTGGAATCATCCGATTGATTCTGTTGATTTCTTGGAGAATAAACGATAAAAATAAGAGGTAACTCGTATTTTCATTATTGAGCTCTTCAGATATTTTAAGAGCGTTTGTGTCTTTTTAGCTTTTAAAAAAAAGCTTATACAGAGGCTCTGCCCGTCTGTCTGTCCGTCTGTGACCTTCTTTCATCTCTGAAAGTACTGTGGCTACAGACTTGGGCCATATCTCAAATTGTAGCTCTTGATCAAGATAGCTAAAACTGAGAAAATGGTCTGGAAATTCCAACCGGAAGTATATTTAACGACAAAAAAGAGATTTCTAATAAAGTACGTACATATGTATATCGGTAGCCTAGAGCAAAGGCGCTGGAATCCTATCCTCGGCGGCGCAATGGTGAAATATATAAGTATATATATATATATATTTTTTTATCGGTAGCCTAGAGCTATGGTGCTGGAATCCTATCCCTGGGGAACCAAGTTCAATCCTCTACCGCGCAATGGTGAAATATAATATTTTTTTCTTTTTTTACTTCGGTGGTACATGTTTTGAATTTATCACTAAATTATATCAGATTAATTACTCAAATTATATTACTCAGGAGAACATAAACATTTACTTAATTAAAAATGAAAATAATATAGTTTTCTTGATTTTGTATGGTCATCCAGTCTGAAAAGTTATTCAATAGAAAGAATACCATGAAAAAGCGTAATTAGTGGCTAGTCTCTAGGCACAACATCCCACTAGTTTATCTTCGTAAGAAAAAGGCATAAAATATTCTTTTAATGCTGTACACTGCTCAATAACTCTAGTAACAAAGTCTAAAATAGAAAGCCAACGCGTTGAGCGTAAATTTTAAAGTAAAGGTGCCTGTAAATGAGCAACAAATAATGCACATTGCCGATAGTATTTTTGAAAAAAGGCCTGTCAATATTATTGAAAATGTGTGGCCGATACTATTACTGTGCAACGTGTACCCAGACATGTTCTTGCAATATTTTGGCGACAGTGCTGCCCGGGAATTTTACGCGTACACGTATGACAATGGCGAACAGGGAAGAAATACTTAGAAGTGAAGCATACGTATTGCTTCAAAAAGAGAAGAATGTGGATTCGACCTTACCTGAATAAAGCAGAGGCACTTAATAATAAAAGCTCAAAAAGTTCATAAAGTTTTCTATAATGACGAAGGATGACTTTAAATAATTTATCCACCACCATAAGCCAGCGGCGCCAGCCGGTGGCGAGAGGCCTGTTTCAAATTTCCGAGGGAAATCCTTAAATGTATAGCGCTATTGAGGGACAATATCGCTTTCTCACAGAATTATAATCATAGATTTTCAATTGACAGTTATTCAAACTCACTATTATTTAAAATCCCCTCACTGTTACCGAAGGTTATGTTTAATTACTAAAGCATCTTACAGAAACGCCTTGAATACCTACATACTAAATTTTATACTTTAAGCAGCCTTGAAGTTTTTTTTTTTGGAGCCTTCATAATAAATTTTCTCGGGAAATCACCAATTCTCGCACGAAAATCCGCGCCAAAGTATCTAAATCTCAGCTAAGGAATAAGTTCATTCGATATTCCTATGGAATATTTAAAATAAATTTTTCCAAGAAGGTAAGAGTGAAAACGAACAGCAGCACCACCATCAGCAATAACAACAACAATAACAACAACAAAAAGGAAATGCTTCTTCTTACCAGCAGGAGCATTACGTCGAGGTTCATCAATCATGACGGCTTTATCCTGACATATCTCGAATAAGGGAATGTTGGAAGGTATTTGGTGGCAGTTGCAGAAACGAAGGACACACATTCTGCGGCTTGGAACGTATATCAAACTTCTGCCAAGTGGCATCAACGGTTCGCGACTTTTCTTCGTACGTGACATTTAGTATGCCCAAGTCCTTTTTTTGCGTAGGGATTTAGAGCCATAAGCGGAGCTTATTGGATAAAACCGAGATGCTTGCTGTTTTGAAATTAGCATTTCATTGAAATTCCTTTTCCTATCTTCAAGTGTATTTACGAAACGGATAAAAGGGCATGAGCGACTGAAAATATTTGACCCTTAGCATCCAGTGGATATGCTTCAAATAATGCCCCGGGCAAAGGAAATTCATTCACATACGACACACAACAAATCGACTAAACTTCTACAATCAATTTATCTTGTCTCCGAAATTTTATCCAAAAATCGACTTTTCAATTCAATATGCAGCCGGGAGGTATTGTTGGCGTCCTACGGTAGAATTGAACATTCGTGAAGGTATGCTCAGGATACGAAATATAAGCAGGAAAGTCGTCCTGTTTCCAGTGCACGTGTTTCTTAGAATGCTGGCGATGAATGCAATGAATAATGGAAATGCTTTGAATTCAAATGGGCAACGGGTGGGATGTTCGAATCTATAAATTCATATTTGAAAAGCTGAAATTTAACGTAGCAATTTCGATATTTTATCGAACTTTATACGAAATTGGTTAGGAACGTTTTTTTTTTTTTGTAAAATTACTTGATTAAAGATACCGTGAGATTGTTGTTATTTATAAATCTCATTTTTTATCACGACATACATATGAAAAAAAGTATTGCAAATAAATTACTTTAGCTCAAGTTTTAGTTGAACACGAATTCTATGAAGTACACATCCTTCTTACCGTCCAATGCACAATATGAATTGAGAACAGCTCCTGCATCTCGCCAACCGAATTTCAAAAGTTTATAATGTAATTTTCACATCACTGATTCGTGCTGGATAAATTCTAATCTAATATCCAAGACATTATTATATCATTCAAGAAGCAGTAAACACGCTACATGAAATATTGAGAGTGGCTGAAGAAGACAGGCTAGACTAGATATTGGATAGAGTAAATGTAGGCCCTGAAAAAGCAGAATGAGTCAAGGCAGCTAAGAGACGAGCACGGTATACAGAAATAAAGTATTTTAGTTCTGAAGTCACTTGGTGACTGTGCTGAAGTCACTTGGCTTTCTATATAAAATCGAAGCTGTTGTTGTTGTTTCTGCATTAGTGCAGGCCTCACTAGGCGCCCCAATACCTTGTTTCTGTATAGCATGCTGTATAACTTGCAGTCAAACATATCAACATATACATACATCAATGCATCTCCAGTTGCTCATAATTTATCTCTCTTTATTACCAGAGAGACTATCTTGAAACATATTAACGAAATCCCACAGGATTTTTAGTCCGGCCCTAACGGCATTCCCCCGCTTCTCTAAAATCCTGTGCAGGGGCCCTTTTGTGCCCCCTGATGTACTTATTCCAAAAATCCATTAATACACGGTGCTTCCCAACTTTATGGAGTAACTCTTTTATTATCCCTGTTCATAAAAAGGGATCCAAGAACGTTATATCGAATTATCGATCGATTGGTAAGCTATCGTGTATACCAAAACTCCTTGAATCTATTATTTCTTTTGAGATCCTATCTGTAAAAGACTTATCTCAGCAAATCAACGCGGTTTTCTTGCAGCTCATTCCACTACCACTAATCTACTTGAGTTCTCTTCTAACACTGTTCGAGGATTCGTCTAAGCTAAAAAAATAGGCTTTCCGCATGCCCTTGTGGTATGGTTCCAGTCAAGTTCTTTTTCGTTGAGTCAAATTCAGAAACATTGAGCCGTCCTCTAGCGCCCGCAAGGCAGTCATCTAGGTCCTCTGTTTTTTATCTCATCAATCGATGTCATTGCCACCTTACTAAAGCACTGTAATGTCCTTATTTACGCCGATGACATCAAACTGTACAGGCTCATTAAGAGTACCGAAGATTGCAAACTTTTGCAAATTGATCTTAGCACCTTCTATTCTTGGTGTTGTAATACCAACTGGGTTCTTAATATTAGCAAGCGCGAGGTCAAGACGTTTTGTAGAAAACATGGTCAGATTATTTATGACTACACTTTTCTTGACAACATAATCTCTCTCATAAACTCTGTAACCGATCTTGGGGTTAGGTTTGATTGTAAGCTTGATTTTTCCACTCATATCAATTATATCTCTTCCAAGGGCAGTTTAGTCCTGGGATTTATAGAAAGATGGTCTAAGGTAAGCAACAATCCCCTCATCACTAAGCACTTGTATATATCTTTAGTGAGGCCTTTACTCGAGTACGCCTCCCAGGTGTGGTCTGCTTACTGCTCCTCCCAAATTGGTAGAGTCGAATCGGTTCAAAGGAAGTTTGTCCGATTTGCACTCAGCCGCCTCCCTTGGGATAACCCTCTTATTCTTCTGTCTTCCGAGAACAGGCTTAATTTAATTAACTTAACCTCTCTCCATAAGCGTCGCGAGGTTGCAGATCATAATAAGGCTGAACTAAATGTCTCACCTCCCTGAATTCATCGTCCATAATTTGAAAAGTGACAGTGACATTTCGCACTACGGTGAGTTGACCATCATAATAAGACTGATTATGCCACTGTGAATGCATTTAGTTTCCTATAGAGCTGTGATCGCTAGGTCGTATTACTGTAGTGTTTAGCGTTCCAAGCTACGAATTCCATATTGATCTGCCTGGGTCGTTACCGTTGAGTCTGTTTGTCGATGGGTTTTCACTGTACTAGATTTCCAGCCATAAAGCATACACGTGACTTAGAGAAGCAGTCCCGTGGATGCTTCATTTCGAAAAATCGGGGTCCCGCGGTCTTAAAACATGGGCGTTACCCTGAAAAATGCAAAAAACACCCCTTTTTAGGGTTTTTTCGCGATTATTTCAATAATAATGAAAACTAATGCAATGAAATACACTTTTTTTGTATTTATTTGCGGAGGTGGTTGATTTGTACTAAATCAAGGCGAACTTTATGATAAGGGGCAATCCTAAAGGGTTGAAACCACCCACCCCTAAATCGGTTAGAAATAGAAAAATTAAAAAAAAATTGTTTTCTAAGCTTATGCTTCAAATTCGATTGTGGTCGTACTGTCAGGCAAAAATAAATTATTTTCACATCTTAAGTTAACCCCTTAAGATGTGAAAATAATTTATTTTTGTCTGACAAAATAAAATTGCCTACAATAATAAAAAAAAAAAAAATTTCTATCTTTAGCCGATTTAGGAGTGGTTTCAACCCTTAAGGATTACTCCTTATCATAAAGTTCGCCTTGATTTAGTACAAATCAACCATCTTTGCAAATAAATATTAAAAAAAGTGTATTTAATTGCATTAGTTTTCATTATTATTGAAATAACCGCGAAAACCCCCCTAAAATTTGGCATTTTAAGGGCGACACCCATGTTTTAGGACCGCGGGATCCCGATTTTCGTGATCAGTGACCCCAAAAACATTTAGGGTTCGATTTTCTTAACGGTGTTATTTTGAAACACCCCCCTCCGCGTTTTTAATGGACTATCAGGATTCTTGCGTCGCCGTGCGTCGTTTAGAGCGAATAATCTGTTGCACATTAATTTCTCTAATCAAGGCAAGCGGTAGTTTGCCGAGTTCGTAAGGGCAAACAGCTAATGCCTTATTTACGCCTAAACATAGAAAACAAGGTGTTTTTTTTATAAAATTATGCGATTTATCAAATTTTTATAAGCAATATAAGTAATTTTTCATTTGTAACCGATAACCACAATATAAATAATTTATTATTCCATGAGTTTTTTTTCCTATCATTCTTCGTTTTCTTTATTTTTACATTTTTTACATTTCGAATCGAACTTTTTTCTTCTCCTTCAGTCTAAAAAAGTGGGTACTCGAAATTATTCTATCAGATGGCGCTATAAGTTATTTCAATTGCTCAATAAATGAGATGGTGCTACTAGTTAGTCGAAAAGTGTTTACTCGAACTGTTGATGCCAGATGGCATTAGATGATTAACAAAATGTATTCATTTAAAGTGGTTAGTCGCAACTATGGTACTATAAAAAACATGAAGTTCACAGTACAAATGTACAGTAACATTTTGAAATACCGAATGCCGAGTTCGTAATCGTAATTTATTTCTAAAAATACGACAAATTCGTTACAAGTTAGTCAAATCCAGCACTGTTGATGACAAATAGCATTCCCTATCATTTCGATGATTAAAAAAAGTGTATGCATGGTACGCCTCTCAAGAGGGCGGACTACCATTTCTTCACCACCACCTCGACATAGGTATCAATTGAAAGGGCATCATAAGTAGAATACCATAAGCGATATAATATACTCAATATCTTGTTAGATCCATGGCTGTCATCTCAACAGGGCGGATTACCATTTTCTTCACCACCCCCAGACATGGGTATCAAATGAAAGGGTATGATAAGTAGAATACAATAAGCAATATAGTATACTCAATAAAAAGTTAGATCCACCGAGGCCACCTCAAGAGGACGCATTACCATTTTCTTCACAACCCCCACGACATGTGTATCAAATGAAAGGGTATGATAAGTAGAGTACAATAAGCTATGTCTTTATATCCTTGGCGGCCGTCTCAAGAGGGCGGACTACCATTTCTTCACCACCACCTCGACATAGCTATCAATTGAAAGGGTATCATAAGTAGAATACCATCAGCAATATAATATACTCAATAGCTGGTTAGATCCATGGCTGTCATCTCAAGAGGGCGGATTACCATTTTCTTCACAACAGCCCTCGAGATGGGTATCAAATGAAAGGGTATGATAAGTAGAATACAATAAGCTATATCTTTATATCCATGGCGGGCGTCTCAAGAGGGCGGACTACCATTTCTTCACCACCACCTCGACATGGGTATCAATTGAAAGGGTATCTTAAGTAGAAGACAATAAGCAATATAGTGTACTCAATATCTGGTGAGACCCATGGCGGTCATCTCAAGAGGGCGGTTTACAATTTTCTTCACAACCCCCTCGAGATGGGTATCAAATGAAAGGGTACGATAAGTAGAATACAATAAGCAATATAGTATACTCAATAAATAGTTAGATCCACCGAGGCCACCTCAAGAGGACGCATTACCATTTTCTTAACAACCCCCACGACATGGGTATCAAATGAAAGGGTATGATAAGTAGAGTACAATGAGCTATGTCTTTATATCCATGGCGGCCGTCTCAAGAGGGCGGACTACCATTTCTTCACCACCACCTCGACATAGGTATCAATTGAAAGGGTATCTTAACTAGAAGATAATAAGCAATATAGTATACTCAATATCTGGTTAGATCCACGGCGGTCATCTCAAGAGGGCAGACTACCATTTTCTTCACAACCCCCTCGAGATGGGTATCAAATGAAATGGTATGATAAGTAGAATACAATAAGCAATATAGTATACTCAATAAATAGTTAGATCCACCGAGGCCACCTCAAGAGGACGCATTACCATTTTCTTAACAACCCCCACGACATGGGTATCAAATGAAAGGGTATGATAAGTAGAGTACAATGAGCTATGTCTTTATATCCATGGCGGCCGTCTCAAGAGGGCGGACTACCATTTCTTCACCACCACCTCGACATAGGTATCAACTGAAAGGGTATCTTAACTAGAAGATAATAAGCAATATAGTATACTCAATATCTGGTTAGACCCATGGCGGTTATCTCAAGAGGGCGGTATACCTTTTTCTTCACAACCCCCTCGGGATGGGTATCAAATGAAAGGGTATGATAAGTAGAATACAATAAGCAATATAGTATACTCAATAAATAGTTAGATCCACCGAGTCCACCTCAAGAGGACGCATTACAATTTTCTTCACAACCCCCACGACATGGGTATCAAATGAAAGGGTATGATAAGTAGAATACAATAAGCTATGTCTTTATATCCATGGCGGCCGTCTCAAGAGGGCGGACTACCATTTCTTCACCACCACCTCGATATAGGTATCAATTGAAAGGGTATCGTAAGTAGAATACCATAAGCGATATAATATACTCAATATCTTGTTAGATCCATGGCTGTCATCTCAAGAGGGCGGATTACCATTTTCTTCACAACCCCCTCGACATGGGTATCAAATGAAAGGGTATGATAAGTAGATTACCATAAGCAATATAGAATACTCAATAAATAATTAGATCCACCGAGGCCACCTCAAGAGGACGCATTACAATTTTCTTCACAACCCCCACGACATGGGTATCAAACGAAAGGGTATGATAAGTAGAGTACAATAAGCTATGTCTTTAAATCCTTGGCGGCCGTCTCAAGAGGGCGGACTACCATTTCTTCACCACCACCTCGACATGGGTATCAATTGAAAGGGTATCTTAAGTAGAAGACAATAAGCAATATAGTGTACTCAATATCTGGTTAGACCCATGGCGGTCATCTCAAGAGGGCGGATTACCATTTTCTTCACAACCCCCTCGACATGGGTATCAAATGAAAGGGTACGATAAGTAGAATACAATAAGCAATATAGTATACTCAATAAATAGTTAGATCCACCGAGGCCACCTCAAGAGGACGCATTACCATTTTCTTAACAACCCCCACCACATGGGTATCAAATGAAAGGGTATGATAAGTAGAGTACAATGAGCTATGTCTTTATATCCATGGCTGCCGTCTCCAGAAGGCGGACTACCATTTCTTCACCACCACCTCGACATAGGTATCAATTGAAAGGGTATCTTAACTAGAAGATAATAAGCAATATAGTATACTCAATATCTGGTTAGATCCACGGCGGTCATCTCAAGAGGGCGGATTACCATTTTCTTCACAACCCCCTCGAAATGGGTATCAATTGAAAGGGTATGATAAGTAGAATACAATAAGCAGTATAGTGTACTCAATAAATAGTTAGATCCACCGAGGCCACCTCAAGAGGACGCATTACAATTTCCTTCACAACTCCCTCGACATGGGCATCAAATGAAAGGGTATGATAAATAGAATACAATAAGCTATATCTTTATAACCATGGCGGCCGTCTCAAGAGGGCGGACTACCATTTCTTCACCACCACCTCGACATAGGTATCAATTGAAAGGGTATCTTAAGTAGAAGACAATAAGCAATATAATATACTCAATATCTGGTTAGACCCATGGCGGTCATCTCAAGAGGGCGGATTACCATTTTCTTCACAACCCCCTCGAGATGGGTATCAAATGTAAGGGTATGATAAGTAGAATACAATAAGCAATATAGTATACTCAATAAATAGTTAGATCCACCGAGGCCACCTCAAGAGGACGCATTACCATTTTCTTCACAACCCCCTCGAGATGGGTATGAAATGAAAGGGTATGATAAGTAGAATACAATAAGCAATATAGTATACTCAATAAATAGTTAGATCCACCGAGGCTACCTCAAGAGGACGCATTACAATTTTCTTCACAACTCTCTCGACATGGGTATCAAATGAAAGGGTATGATAAGTAGAATACAATAAGCTATGTCTTTATATCCATGGCGGCCGTCTCAAGAGGGCGGACTACCATTTCTTCACCACCACCTCGTCATAGGTATCAATTGAAAGGGTATCATAAGTAGAATACCATAAGCGATATAATATACTCAATATCTTGGTAGATCCATGGCCGTCATCTCAAGAGGGCGGATTACCATTTTCTACACCACCCCCTCGACATGGGTATCAAATGAAAGGGTATGATAAGTAGATTACCATAAGCAATATAGTATACTCAATAAATAATTAGATCCACCGAGGCCACCTCAAGAGGACGCATTACAATTTTCTTCACAACCCCCACGACATGGGTATCAAATGAAAGGGTATGATAAGTAGAGTACAATAAGCTATGTCTTTAAATCCTTGGCGGCCGTCTCAAGAGGACGGACTACCATTTCTTCACCACCACCTCGACATGGGTATCAATTGAAAGGGTATCTTAAGTAGAAGACAATAAGCAATATAGTGTACTCAATATCTGGTTAGACCCATGGCGGTCATCTCAAGAGGGCGGTTCACCATTTTCTTCACAACCCCCTCGAGATGGGTATCAAATGAAAGGGTACGATAAGTAGAATACAATAAGCAATATAGTATACTCAATAAATAGTTAGATCCACCGAGGGCACCTCAAGAGGACGCATTACCATTTTCTTAACAACCCCCAAGACATGGGTATCAAATGAAAGGGTATGATAAGTAGAGTACAATGAGCTATGTCTTTATATCCATGGCGGCCGTCTCAAGAGGGCGGACTACCATTTCTTCACCACCACCTCGACATAGGTATCAATTGAAAGGGTATCTTAACTAGAAGATAATAAGCAATATAATATACTCAATATCTGGTTAGATCCACGGCGGTCATCTCAAGAAAGCGGACTACCATTTTCTTCACAACCCCTCGAGATTGAAAGGGTATGAGAAGTAGAATACAATAAGCAATATAGTATACTCAATAAATAGTTAGATCCACCGAGGCCACCTCAAGAGGACGAATTACCATTTTCTTCACAACCCCCTCGAGATGGATATCAAATGAAAGTGTATGATAAGTAGAATACAATAAGCAGTATACTCAATAAATAGTTAGATCCACCGAGTCCACCTCAGGAGGACGCATTACAATTTTCTTCACAACTCCCTCGACATGGGTATCAAATGAAAGGGTATGATAAGTAGAATACAATAAGCTATGTCTTTATATCCATGGCGGCCGTCTCAAGAGGGCGGACTACCATTTCTTCACCACCACCTCGGCATAGGTATCAATTGAAAGGGTATCATAAGTAGAATACCATAAGCGATATAATATACTCAATATCTTGGTAGATCCATGGCTGTCATCTCAAGAGGGCGGATTACCATTTTCTTCACCATCCCCTCGACATGGGTATCAAATGAAAAGGTATGATAAGTAGATTACCATAAGCAATATAGTATACTCAATAAATAATTAGATCCACCGAGGCCACCTCAAGAGGACGCAATACCATTTTCTTCACAACCCCCACGACATGGGTATCAAATGAAAGGGTATGATAAGTAGAGTACAATAAGCTATGTCTTTAAATCCTTGGCGGCCGTCTCAAGAGGGCGGACTACCATTTCTTCACCACCACCTCGACATGGGTATCAATTGAAAGGGTATCTTAAGTAGAAGACAATAAGCAATATAGTGTATTCAATATCTGGTTAGACCCATGGCGGTCATCTCAAGAAGGCGGATTACCATTTTCTTCACAACCCCCTCGACACGGGTATCAAATGAAAGGGTACGATAAGTAGAATACAATAAGCAATATAGTATACTCAATAAACAGTTAGATCCACCGAGGCCACCTCAAGAGGACGCATTACCATTTTCTTAACAACCCCCAAGACATGGGTATCAAATGAAAGGGTATGATAAGTAGAGTACAATGAGCTATGTCTTTATATCCATGACGGCCGTCTCCAGAGGGCGGACTACCATTTCTTCACCACCACCTCGACATAGGTATCAATTGAAAGGGTATCTTAAGTAGAAGACAATAAGCAATATAGTATACTCAATATCTGGTTAGATCCACGGCGGTCATCTCAAGAGGGCGGATTACCATTTTCTTCACAACCCCCTCGAGATGGGTATCAAATGAAAGGGTATGATAAGTAGAATACAATAAGCAGTATAGTATACTCAATAAATAGTTAGATCCACCGAGGCCACCTCAAGAGAACGGATTACCATTTTCTCCACAACCCCTTCGAGATGGGTATCAAATGAAAGGGTATGATAAGTAGAATACAATAAGCAATATAGTATACTCAATAAATAGTTAGATCCACCGAGGCCACCTCAAGAGGACGCATTACCATTTTCTTAACAATCCCCACGACATGGGTATCAAATGAAAGGGTATGATAAGTAGAGTACAATGAGCTATGTCTTTATATCCATGGCGGCCGTCTCCGGAGGGCGGACTACCATTTCTTCACCACCACCTCGACATAGGTATCAATTCTTGGACGCATTACAATTTTCTTCACAACTCCCTCGACATGGGTATCAAATGAAAGGGTATGATAAGTAGAATGCAATAAGCTATATCTTTATATCCATGGCGACCGTCTCAAGAGGGCGGACTACCATTTCTTCACCACCACCTCGACATAGGTATCAATTGAAAGGGTATCTTAACTAGAAGATAATAAGCAATATAGTATACTCAATATCTGGTTAGATCCACGGCGGTCATCTCAAGAGGGCGGATTACCATTTTCTTCACAACCCCCTCGAGATGGGTATCAATTGAAAGGGTATCATAAGTAGAATACCATAAGCGATATAATATACTCAATATCTTGTTAGATCCATGGCTGTCATCTCAAGAGGGCGGATTACCATTTTCTTCACCACCCCCTCGACATGGGTATCAAATGAAAAGGTATGATAAGTAGATTACCATAAGCAATATAGTATACTCAATAAATAGTTAGATCCACCGAGGCCACCTCAAGAGGACGCATTACCATTTTCTTAACAACCCCCAAGACATGGGTATCAAATGAAAGGGTATGATAAGTAGAGTACAATGAGCTATGTCTTTATATCCATGGCGGCCGTCTCAAGAGGGCGGACTACCATTTCTTCACCACCACCTCGACATGGGTATCAATTGAAAGGGTATCTTAAGTAGAAGACAATAAGCAATATAGTGTATTCAATATCTGGTTAGACCCATGGCGGTCATCTCAAGAAGGCGGATTACCATTTTCTTCACAACCCCCTCGACACGGGTATCAAATGAAAGGGTACGATAAGTAGAATACAATAAGCAATATAGTATACTCAATAAATAGTTAGATCCACCGAGGCCACCTCAAGAGGACGCATTACCATTTTCTTAACAACCCCCAAGACATGGGTATCAAATGAAAGGGTATGATAAGTAGAGTACAATGACATATGTCTTTATATCCATGGCGGCCGTCTCCAGAGGGCGGACTACCATTTCTTAACCACCACCTCGACATAGGTATCAATTGAAAGGGTATCTTAAGTAGAAGACAATAAGCAATATAGTATACTCAATATCTGGTTAGATCCACGGCGGTCATCTCAAGAGGGCGGATTACCATTTTCTTCACAACCCCCTCGAGATGGGTATCAAATGAAAGGGTATGATAAGTAGAATACAATAAGCAGTATATTATACTCAATAAATAGTTAGATCCACCGAGGCCACCTCAAGAGAACGGATTACCATTTTCTCCACAACCCCTTCGAGATGGGTATCAAATGAAAGAGTATGATAAGTAGAATACAATAAGCAATATAGTATACTCAATAAATAGTTAGATCCACCGAGGCCACCTCAAGAGGACGCATTACAATTTTCTTCACAACTCCCTCGATATGGGTATCAAATGAAAGGGTATGATAAGTAGAATACAATAAGCAGTATAGTATACTCAATAAATAGTTAGATCCACCGAGGCCACCTCAAGAGGACGCATTACAATTTTCTTCACAACTCCCTCGATATGGGTATCAAATGAAAGGGTATGATAAGTAGAATACAATAAGCTATATCTTTATATCCATGGCGACCCTCTCAAGAGGGCGGACTACCATTTCTTCACCACCACCTCGACATGGGTATCAATTGAAAGGGTATCTTAAGTAGAAGACAATAAGCAATATAGTGTACTCAATATCTGGTTAGACCCATGGCGGTCATCTCAAGAGGGTGGATTACCATTTTCTTCACAACCCCCTCGAGATGGGTATCAAATGAAAGGGTATGATAAGTAGAATACAATAAGCAATATGGTATACTCAATAAATAGTTAGATCCACCGAGGCCACCTCAAGAGAACGGATTACCATTTTTTCCACAACCCCTTCGAGATGGGTATCAAATGAAAGGGTATGATAAGTAGAAAACAATAAGCAATATAGTATACTCAATAAATAGTTAGATCCACCGAGGCCACCTCAAGAGGACGCATTACAATTTTCTTCACAACTCCCTCGATATGGGTATCAAATGAAAGGGTATGATAAGTAGAATACAATAAGCAGTATAGTATACTCAATAAATAGTTAGATCCACCGAGGCCACCTCAAGAGGACGCATTACAATTTTCTTCACAACTCCCTCGATATGGGTATCAAATGAAAGGGTATGATAAGTAGAATACAATAAGCTATATCTTTATATCCATGGCGACCCTCTCAAGAGGGCGGACTACCATTTCTTCACCACCACCTCGACATGGGTATCAATTGAAAGGGTATCTTAAGTAGAAGACAATAAGCAATATAGTGTACTCAATATCTGGTTAGACCCATGGCGGTCATCTCAAGAGGGTGGATTACCATTTTCTTCACAACCCCCTCGAGATGGGTATCAAATGAAAGGGTATGATAAGTAGAATACAATAAGCAATATGGTATACTCAATAAATAGTTAGATCCACCGAGGCCACCTCAAGAGGACGCATTACCATTTTCTTAACAATCCCCACGACATGAGTATCAAATGAAAGGGTATGATAAGTAGAGTACAATGAGCTATGTCTTTATATCCATGGCGGCCGTCTCCAGAGGGCGGACTACCATTTCTTCACCACCACCTCGACATAGGTATCAATTGAAAGGATATCTTAACTAGAAGATAATAAGCAATATAGTATACTCAATATCTGGTTAGATCCACGGCGGTCATCTCAAGAGGGCAGATTACCATTTTCTTCACAACCCCCTCGAGATGGGTATCAATTGAAAGGGTATCATAAGTAGAATACCATAAGCGATATAATATACTCAATATCTTGTTAGATCCATGGCTGTCATCTCAAGAGGGCGGATTGCCATTTTCTTCACCACCCCCTCGACATGGGTATTAAATGAAAAGGTATGATAAGTAGATTACCATAAGCAATATAGTATACTCAATAAATAATAAGATCCACCGAGGCCACCTCAAGAGGACGCATTACCATTTTCTTCACAACCCCCACGACATGGGTATCAAATGAAAGGGTATGATAAGTAGAGTACAATAAGCTATGTCTTTAAATCCTTGGCGGCCGTCTCAAGAGGGCGGACTACCGTTTCTTCACCACCACCTCGACATGGGTATCAATTGAAAGGGTATCTTAAGTAGAAGACAATAAGCAATATAGTGTACTCAATATCTGGTTAGACCCATGGCGGTCATCTCAAGAGGGCGGATTACCATTTTCTTCACAACATCCTCGAGATGGGTATCAAATGAAAGGGTATGATAAGTAGAATACAATAAGCAATATGGTATACTTAATAAATAGTTAGATCCACCGAGGCCACCTCAAGAGAACGGATTACCATTTTTTCCACAACCCCTTCGAGATGGGTATGAAATGAAAGGGTATGATAAGTAGAATACAATAAGCAATATAGTATACTCAATAAATAGTTAGATTCACCGAGGCCACCTCAAGAGGACGCATTACCATTTTCTTAACAATCCCCACGACATGGGTATCAAATGAAAGGGTATGATAAGTAGAGTATGTAGCAGTCGCTACTTGTATATACGCGTTTCGTTGTAATAAGTTTTATTCAAGTATCCACTCAGTATCTGTTCTAATAATTTTAAGCACAGTGTTTTTGGTTACGTCACAATTTGGATTCTCACTACTACTATGAAATACACTTGGGGAATTTGGATTGTCATATCACGTATGTATACACTGTACACAGAAACAATTTTAAAAACATAGCCACACAAATATTGTGATATTAAAAATTATTTTGAATTTTTGTTAGAGTATTAGTTAGGTGTTTATTCGATAAGGAAGTCTCCTATAATAAGTTGTATAATTAAAAACCGTTATGTAATTTTCGGTGTGACATAATAAAAAAAATAGAAAAATCTTAAACTATTAAAAGCTACAACTATTAAATATAGTAATAGATAAATGTTAAATAAACGTATTAAATAAAAGAATAATATTAATATAAAATATGTGAAGTACAAGTTTTAATTGGCAATATATATATACATATATCACTTATATATTGCAATGAGATGAGGGAAGACGCAAAAATTAGTACGTCCCCCATTTCATATTGGTGACCCCGACATTAGAAGAACGAAGAAATTTTTCAAAGAAAAAAGAAGAAAGAAGAATTTTAAAAAATTTTTATGAAAGAAAATTTATGAAGAAAAAAGATATGAAGAAAATTTTGAAAATTTTACGAAGAAAAGAAGAGGATTCAAGAAAGAAAAGCATTTGGTGAAAAATTTTAAGAAGAGGTTCAATTTTTTAATAAGGAGACCAAGTATTTATTTTAATTAAATATTTTTCTTTAATTTTAAAATTTAAATTGTACGGAATTGCTTACACTAAAAAAACATTACACTTACATAATTTAGTAGTGGTGACAATTCAATTTATTTCCTCTTTCAAATATTTTTCCTCTAAAATTTTTTTTTTTTTAGGAAGTGAGACTTGAATAAAATTTTCGGGAATTTATTTAAGTTTGAGTATTAATCGACTCTTTTCGCGAACGTCCACGGGTGTTATTTTAAAGTATCGCGAAGTTTTTAAGTAAAGTCGAAATTTTATTGAACTTCTTCTTACGCGAGTTTTATTTAAAAAAATTGTGATTAATATGAGTGTCCAAGGTGGTGATAGTGAAATAATGCACGTTGATAATGAGAATATTAGTGCATCGGCTGTTAAGCTACCAACTTTCTGGTCTCCATGCCCAGAAGCATGGTTAATTTTAACAGAAAGTCAATTTAACTCTAAAGGAATTAGACTAGATGAGACTAAATTCGAACATGTGATACAAGATCTTCCTTTAGAAATAATAATGAATATATTGGACTTCATTCAAAACCCACCATCGGAGAATAAATACCAAGCATTAAAAACAACATTAATTCAAAGATTTACAGAGTCTGAAGAGAAAAAGTTGGAACAATTATTATGCAATTCTGAGATGGGAGATCGAAAACCATCAGAATTTTATAGATCAATGGAGATACTTGCAGGAACATCTTCGAATTTAGGAAAGGACCTGATTAGAAAACTTTGGATGCGAAAATTACCGCCTAGTATTAACATCGCATTGATGTCCTCTGATAAACAAAACATTCAAGATATTCTAACGTTAGCAGATAAAATTTTCGAATGTTCGAGATTTCAGTATACTTCATCCATCAATGATTGTTCTTCAAATCCTTTTATAAACCAAAAATGTATTAATATAAATAACATTGATTATGCTAAGAAGGTTAATGATTTAGAGAATAAAATTGAAAATTTAACAGATTTAATTAAGAAACTTACATTTAATAGGAATAATGAGTTTCATCATAGGTCAAGGTCTAGAAGTAGAAGCCGTGATAGGTCGAAATACAATAATAATAATAATAAACCATTTTGTTGGTTTCATTTTAAATTCGGCGACAAGGCTAAAAGATGTATTAAACCTTGCAACTATAATAATCAAAAAAACTAAATATCCCTTCAGCGTGTTTTAAAAATAATACTCCAAAAAAATTTAATAGACTTTTAATTTACGATAAAGAAAATAAACTTAAATTTCTAATTGATACAGGAGCGGAATTATCAGTAATACCGAATTCATATTGTGGCAAATGTAAGAGAAATCCAAATTTAATTCTTACAGCAGCTAACGGATCCAATTATCCATACTTACGGAGAAAAACTTCTTAAGATAGACTTTGGATTAAGACGAGATTTAACTTTTCCGTTCATTATAGCAAGCGTCGACAAACCTATTATTGGCGCAGATTTTCTTTCTGAATTCAATTTGCTGGTTGATCTGAAAAATAAGAGAATAATAGATGGTAACACCGAGTTAACAGTTAATGGAATCATGATTAAAACAGATTCTCCTTCACCCAGGCATTGTACCTTTGATAGTGAATATGGTAATGTTTTAGCTAGATTTCCCTCTCTAACTCAACCTCCACGCTATGATTTACCTGTACGACATAATATAATGCATACTATTACCACTAAAGGTCAACTACCATTTTCAAGACCTAGAAGACTCGACACTAATAAATTTAAAATCGCTAAATTAGAATTCGAGCACATGGTAAAATTAGGCTTATGCAGAACATCTTCATCATCAGTCTCATCAGCACTACACATGGTTCCAAAGAAAGATTCCACTGATTGGCGACCATGCGGAGATTACCGGAGACTAAACTCAATAACAATTCCAGACAGTGTAGCGTATCAAAATTGCTACGAAAGCAAAATATTAAAAATGTCCTAAGCCCTAAATGAAATCTTAGTAAAACACAAAATTATTTCAAAGTAAACAAGTATGAACATTACAAAATTTATCGATAACAAATCAGACATGAATATTACAAAAAAAAAATTTATTTTAATTAGACCTAACAATTAAAATACCCAATCACTTAAAAACCTGTAAGATTCGAACAGAGCGGAAGTTCGAATGCCGAGTCTTCGAAAAAGGCCGCGTGGCGAGAAAATAGAGAACCGATCCTTCTTCTCGTGCCAGCTTGCAAAGAGGATAGACCTATAGTGGAACAAAAAAAAAAGTAAAATTTAGAAAAGTAAATTCCTGTAAAGTTTAAAACATTTAATATATATATATATAGTTACTCTAAATAAAAGTGTCAGAGTTTAAAAAATATGAGTAGTACACTCATAATAAAAAAAAATGTACCTAATTATATAATGCTCCAGGGAAAAGGAGACACATGGAATTTAATAAAAGCTTAACCCGTTGGAGGAAGCAAATTAATCAACGCCATATGCAGACACCGCACAACTAACCACCGTGGGACTTCCAGATAAGAAAGATACATACTAATTCATATATATATAAAATAAAATAATATAAAAGAGAAAAGAACCTTATTACAAGTTATATTTATTCTGTTATATTTATTATATTACATATTTATATTTGTATAATTCATTATCCATATTGGTCAAATTCATGCTTACATAGTCTTTAAGTTATTCCTCTTAATTAATGTATTATTTATTTAAATTGCATGTCTAGGAAAGATAATATTAGTTAGAAGGGCCCGGATTAAGTAGGGAAGCAAGTAAGTAGCATAAAGATGCTTATACCTTTAAGAAGTTGTGAATATTATAATAAATTACTAAGCATTTGCAATTTGCTATATGTGTAAGGCATCTGAGAAAAAGGATATGTTTTTTATTCCACTCTCCGCAAACCAGTTTATTTGAGAAAAAAAAAAAGGAAAGAAATATTATGACAGGGAATCTCGTATACAGATTTCGTCGCCTTCCATGGCCTACGAAGGGTTCCCGCCCGGGAAAAAAGTAATAAACGTTAAATCCACGATATTAAAGGAAAATACGCGATAAAAATTTGGGGGCTCAACCGGGATATTTTTCTTTTTATAATCAAACACGCGTAAATTTCCTGACTTCATATTTATGTGCCAACGACCAATATTCATATCTGCCTATCTATCAATCTGTCATTCTTGGCCAAGCAAAATCGTAGTAAACCGTGCATTGCAGTGTGGGCTCCGGTGTCAGTGTCATCCAAATCTCCGTCTGTTGGGTCGAAGTTGCAAGCAAGTCCGATAGATCCGTGTACTTCGGAATGATTAAAAGTAGTGGTGTATAAAATAAGTGATTGGATATTTACTTAAATTAGTAACAAATAAAGTGAAGGTAATGCTGGATGGAGTCAAGCTAAGTGCGCCAGAGCCTCAGATCGCGCCGTGGTCCAATTAATCCGTAGTGCTTGTATTTTTTTTTAATGAAGTAAACAAAGTGATGACAGGCAGGGCTGCTGCGGCAGATCCCATAACACAAAGTGATATTAAATTTTGTAAATAGTGCAATCGATAGTCAACTTACTGGCGACATATTGTGATTCATTTATGATGCAAGCATGTAAGAATTTTTCAGATTTAATGTTACCTTCAAATACCATTGAAAATAGTACCCATTTTAGTGTCTTTGAGTTAAATTTATGTTATTGTCAGGATTATCAACTCGATATCCATCCCTTTGTTCCAAAGTACTTGTGATCTTATTATTACACGTCGAAATTATAAGGTTTTCCTCAAAGTTTTTCTTAATTTAATAAATTTTGTGCTACTTTATAGTCTAAGCGCCCAGTGAGTTCATAGAGATTGTTTTATAGTCATGTCATCATGATAAGATTTTGTTTTGGGCATTCTCTTTAGGTACAAGAAGATTTCTTTAGTTTCTTTAAGCCAGCTTCAGTTTATAGTTATTTCAACCGATCCTAATTTGACCGTACCTTTTGTTTTGAAAGGCAATATCATAGTTGAGGGCGATAACATGAGGAAGAGGCGATCGGAATTTAGATAAATAAAGTTTTGAATAGAAAGTATGGGTAACTTACGTAACTCACATGATAATGATAACGAGTGATGCGCAGTATAAGTGAAGGTTTACATTTTCTGATTGTGATTAATTTTAGTCGGTAAATAGTTAATGCCTATTATTTGCGTGGGATATTTACGTATAGCCAAGTGAAGTGACATGACGTTCTAATATACTTCGCTCGAATTTAGTAGACATTTACAATTTTGTTAGTTTATTTTAGACGAATGTTGGCAGCTCTCATTGTGTTGAATCTTTTATGTCCTAAATATCCGTAATAAAAGTTGGTGATCTTATTTAGTAAATTATCTAAAATTTTATCTGTGCGTAAAGAAATTTAATTGATAGAAAATGTCGAGATCAAGAGCAAGTTATACGTGGGATCGCGGTATTTTCCCCGCTCTACGAACAATTATGCATTTAATTGCCGTCACACATTATTGGTACGCAATTTACTACGATATCAATCACGTTAAAATTCCGGTGGGCTCCAGGTTCCACGGAATAGGAAACTCTTTCGGAGGGAAATTCAAGTACCTGACTGTTTTAGATGCGTTTATCCAAGCAATTTACTTCACGATAAGTCTTTTAAATGATTTTATCGGAACAAACGAAGTAGCACCAAAGAAAACGCCTACTATACGACAGTTAAAAGATTATTTGCTGGCAGCACTAGCATTTCCTGTAGCACTAAACGTTGGTATATCATTTTGGACAGTAATGGCTATAGACAGGGAGCTGGTCTTCCCAAAAGCGTTCGACGGATTCCTTCCCAGTTGGCTTAATCATGTTATGCACCCAAATATAATGGTATTTATTGTGCTAGAGATGTTTATCTCCTTTAGACAATATCCTAAACGTAGTAAAGGATTACTAGACCTTCTATTGTTTATGGCAGGATATTTAGTTTGGCTTCCTATTATAAAACACGTTTCTGGTGTTTGGGTATATCCATTATTAGAAGCATTGGATCTTCCACAACGAATCGCCTTCTTTATTGTTAATTTAGGATTGGTAATATTCTTGTATTTAACTGGTGAATCCCTTAACAATAAGATTTGGATAAAAGAACTAAAGCTTGCGCATCGTAAGACAAATTAAATTTAATTTAGCTACAAATTAATATATCAAAAAAAAATACGGTTAAGGTATTTAAAAAAAAAAAAAAAAAAAAACCCAAAAACAAAAAAAAACGATTCCATAGAATTTTAAAATAAAATTTTTTGCACTTGCGTAGGGTATTTTTCATATGCAAACGATTTGTTTTTATTAAATTAAAATAAAGTTAGAATTCTTTGTAGCTTCAAGCAATTTTACTAAATGATAAACAAAACATTCATAATTAATTTGTTTTCCTATTGTTTAAAGTTTTGCTTAGTTGTAGAATCCACGTGTATTTAAAGGGCATTTTTTAAGCGATCAGTAAATCTAAATTTCTCTATAAAATGTATTACGAGTCATTTTATTAAAATATATAATGGAGAGATTATCAAATTATACACATATATACAGTATATAAAAGAAACTAAGTACTTTCGGACAAATCCAAGGGATTCTCCGCGATGAATGCACAGTTTCTGAAAAGATTTCTGACCTGTGTTATAGATTGAGAGATAGGAATGGGGTGAATATTGGTAAATGGCACATAAAGGATCTTAAAAAGTAGTATTTATTAAATAGTATATTTTTCAAGTTAATAATCCTTTTATAATCGTCATTCCAATAATTATAATTAAGAGCGGCAAGCGTAGAGCTCCCGACTCAACTAATATACAAAAAACCAATAATTATTGTTAAGAGCGGCAAGCGTAGAGCTCCCGACTCAACTAATGTACAAAAAACTAATAATTATTATTAAGAGCGGCAAGCGTAGAGCTCCCGACTCAACTCAAGTTATAAATCCTTTTAATCGTGTATTTCCATTGTTATTAAGAACGGCAAGCGTAGAGCTCCCGACTCAACTCAAGTTATAAATCCTTTTAATCGTGTATTTCCATTGTTATTAAGAACGGCAAGCGTATAGCTCCCGACTCAGTTAATATACAAAAAAAAAAAAAAAAAAATTGTACTAACACGGATTCGCGAAGCACAATTTTTTTTCCCCAGGTTCGGAGGGAATGTAGCGTATCAAAATTGCTACGAAAGCAAAATATTAAAAATGTCCTAAGCCCTAAATGAAATCTTAGTAAAACACAAAATTATTTCAAAGTAAACAAGTATGAACATTACAAAATTTATCGATAACAAATCAGACATGAATATTACAAAAAAAAAATTTATTTTAATTAGACCTAACAATTAAAATACCCAATCACTTAAAAACCTGTAAGATTCGAACAGAGCGGAAGTTCGAATGCCGAGTCTTCGAAAAAGGCCGCGTGGCGAGAAAATAGAGAACCGATCCTTCTTCTCGTGCCAGCTTGCAAAGAGGATAGACCTATAGTGGAACAAAAAAAAAAGTAAAATTTAGAAAAGTAAATTCCTGTAAAGTTTAAAACATTTAATATATATATATATAGTTACTCTAAATAAAAGTGTCAGAGTTTAAAAAATATGAGTAGTACACTCATAATAAAAAAAAATGTACCTAATTATATAATGCTCCAGGGAAAAGGAGACACATGGAATTTAATAAAAGCTTAACCCGTTGGAGGAAGCAAATTAATCAACGCCATATGCAGACACCGCACAACTAACCACCGTGGGACTTCCAGATAAGAAAGATACATACTAATTCATATATATATAAAATAAAATAATATAAAAGAGAAAAGAACCTTATTACAAGTTATATTTATTCTGTTATATTTATTATATTACATATTTATATTTGTATAATTCATTATCCATATTGGTCAAATTCATGCTTACATAGTCTTTAAGTTATTCCTCTTAATTAATGTATTATTTATTTAAATTGCATGTCTAGGAAAGATAATATTAGTTAGAAGGGCCCGGATTAAGTAGGGAAGCAAGTAAGTAGCATAAAGATGCTTATACCTTTAAGAAGTTGTGAATATTATAATAAATTACTAAGCATTTGCAATTTGCTATATGTGTAAGGCATCTGAGAAAAAGGATATGTTTTTTATTCCACTCTCCGCAAACCAGTTTATTTGAGAAAAAAAAAAGGAAAGAAATATTATGACAGGGAATCTCGTATACAGATTTCGTCGCCTTCCATGGCCTACGAAGGGTTCCCGCCCGGGAAAAAAGTAATAAACGTTAAATCCACGATATTAAAGGAAAATACGCGATAACAGATACCCGATTCCTCACATTCAGAATTTTACGTTAAATTTGAATGGTTGTACCATATTTTCGAAGATTGATTTAGTGAGAGCTTACCATCACATACCTATGGCAGAGGAAGATATCTATAAGACAGCGATAACTACACCTTTCGGTTTATTCGAATTTACTCGAATGCCCTTTGGACTTAGAAATGCTGCTCAAACTTTCCAACGATTTATGGATAGAGTTTTAACTGGTTTGGAATTCGTTTTTGTCTACATTGACGATATATTGGTTGCAAGCAAAAATAAGGAGGAACACAAGAAACACTTAGAGCAGGTGTTTGGCCGTTTAGAAGAATATGGAATAAATATTAATCCAGGGAAATGTCTTTTTGGTGTACATGAAATTGAATTTTTAAGTCACAAAATTACGAAGGACGGGATTCTTCCTTCTGAAAATAGAATTAAATTCATCCAGGATTTCCCTTCACCTACTTCCATTAAGCAGATTCAACAATTCATAGGAATGGTAAATTACTTTCACAGATTCATTCCACGGTTAGCAGAGTTGTTAAGCCCCATTCATATACATTTAGTTAGGGAGCTTAAAAAACCTAAGAGTTTAAAAAATTTTGACTGGACGGAAGAATGCGAAGACGCGTTCGTCAAAGTGAAGAAGGCTTTTATTTCGGCAACGTTATTAGTGCATCCAGCGGAGAATCCTACTTTGAAGTTGACGGTTGATGCATCAAACATTGCGATTGGAGCAATGTTGGAACAAATTAACAACAATGAAAGCGAACCTTTAGCGTTTTATTCCAGAAAATTAAACAATGCAGAAATTAAGTATTCTACATTTGATAGAGAGCTGTTGGCAATGTACTCAAGTATTAAACACTTTAGACATTTTTTGGAAGGTCGTGAATTTACAGTATTCACGGATCACAAACCTTTAACATCCGCAATTTGGACCAAGGCGGAGAGAAGTCCAAGACAAGCAAGACAATTAGACTATGTTACCCAATTCACCTCCGATATAAGATACATCAAGGGAGAATCAAATGTAGTAGCTGACACTTTATCACGGGTAACCGTAGAAAATAGCAATTGTGACGCGGTTAGCGAAAAGCAAATAGATTTAAGCATTATCGTAGAAGCACAAAAGGATGATAAAGAGTTGAAACAGTTAATTGAAAACCCAAATAAAAGTTCGAAATTCATTTTAGTGGAAACGGATGTACCTTTCTTAGAAAGTAAAATCTGGTTAGAGTGTTCCACTAGTAGAGATCGTCCATTCGTACCAGAGATATTACGAAGAAGCATATTTGACAAAATCCATAACTTATTACATCCAGGAATACGAGGTACAAGGAAATTAATTACAAGAAGATATTTTTGGCCTAGGATGAATACTGATATTAATTTATGGGCGAAGTCATGTATAACGTGTCAAAAAGCGAAAATTCACAGACATACAGAATCTCCGATACAAAAATTCCAGATACCTATGGGAAGGTTTGAACACATCCATGTAGATTTGGTAGGCCCATTGCATCCGGTGGAAGGATTCGTATACTTGTTAACCGTAGTGGATCGATTCACCAGGTGGCCGGAAGTATACCCACTAAAGAGTATCACAGCTAGCATAGTAGTCAAGACATTGTATGAGCAATATTTTCCGAGATTTGGGATTCCATTGACAGTTACTACGGACCAAGGAGGTCAATTTGAAGGAAAACTTTTTGAGGAATTTTCAAAATTATTAGGAACCCATAGGATTCGAACAACAGCGTATCACCCACAATCAAACGGAATGGTGGAGAGGCTACACAGACAGTTAAAAGCATCTCTTAGAGCTAAGATGTCTAATCCGAATTGGTTGTGGCACATACCAGCTATATTACTAGGTTTAAGAACAACAGTTAAGGAGGATCTTAAGTGTAGTCCGGCTGAATTAGTTTATGGTCAAAGAATTCTTTGTGAGGGATCCACACCAAGTATCAGATCCAACAGACCTAGTAGAACAATTACGAGATGAGGAACATCGTGCCAAAAGATTTCCGGGATCAAAGAAGAAATTTCTATGTTCCAAAAGACTTAGAAGATTGCGAATTCGTGTTTTTGAGGACAGATAGAAGTAGGGGATCCTTGCAGGATCCTTATGAAGGTCCTTTTAAAGTTATTAAGAGAAATAAAAAAAATTTCACGATTGACGTCAACGGAAAAATAACGGTAGTATCAATTGATAGATTAAAACCCACCTTTATTGAAAAAAAGGAAGACAATGAAAAACCAGTAACTAGAAGTTCAAAGAAAAAAGTTTCATTTCGGTTATAAAATTAAAAAAATTTTTTTTTTCGTTTTATTTGAGTAATTAAATATTAAAATAAAGTATGATAGTACATTCATGGACGCTCGCGCTGAAGGGGGAGTTATGTAGCAGTCGCTACTTGTATATACGCGTTTCGTTGTAATAAGTTTTATTCAAGTATCCACTCAGTATCTGTTCTAATAATTTTAAGCACAGTGTTTTTGGTTACGTCACAATTTGGACTCTCACTACTACTATGAAATACACTTGGGGAATTTGGATTGTCATATCACGTATGTATACACTGTACACAGAAACAATTTTAAAAACATAGCCACACAAATATTGTGATATTAAAAATTATTTTGAATTTTTGTTAGAGTATTAGTTAGGTGTTTATTCGATAAGGAAGTCTCCTATAATAAGTTGTATAATTAAAAACCGTTATGTAATTTTCGGTGTGACATAATAAAAAAAAATAGAAAAATCTTAAACTATTAAAAGCTACAACTATTAAATATAGTAATAGATAAATGTTAAATAAACGTATTAAATAAAAGAATAATATTAATATAAAATATGTGAAATACAAGTTTTAATTGGCAATATATATACATATATCACTTATATATTGCAATGAGATGAGGGAAGACGCAAAAATTAGTACGTCCCCCATTTCAGAGTACAATGAGCTATGTCTGTATATCCATGGCGGCCGTCTCCAGAGGGCGGACTACCATTTCTTCACCACCACCTCGACATAGGTATCAATTGAAAGGGTATCTTAACTAGAAGATAATAAGCAATATAGTATACTCAATATCTGGTTAGATCCACGGCGGTCATCTCAAGAGGGCGGATTACCATTTTCTTCACAACCCCCTCGAGATGGGTATCAATTGAAAGGATATCATAAGTAGAATACCATAAGCGATATAATATACTCAATATCTTGTTAGATCCATGGCTGTCATCTCAAGAGGGCGGATTACCATTTTCTTCACAACCCCCTCGACATGGGTATCAAATGAAAAGGTATGATAAGTAGATTACCATAAGCAATATAGTATACTCAATAAATAATTAGATCCACCGAGGCCACCTCAAGAGGACGCATTACCATTTTCTTCACAACCCCCACGACATGGGTATCAAATGAAAGGGTATGATAAGAAGAGTACAATAAGCTATGTCTTTAAATCCTTGGCGGCCGTCTCAAGAGGGCGGACTACCATTTCTTCACCACCACCTCGACATGGGTATCAATTGAAAGGGTATCTTAAGTAGAAGTCAATAAGCAATATAGTGTACTCAATATCTGGTTAGACCCATGGCGGTCATCTCAAGAGGGCGGATTACCATTTTCTTCACAACCCCCTCGACACGGGTATCAAATGAAAGGGTACGATAAGTAGAATACAATAAGCAATATAGTATACTCAATAAATAGTTAGATCCAGGCCACCTCAAGAGGACGCAAGAGGACGCATTACCATTTTCTTAACAACCCCCACGACATGGGTATCAAATGAAAGGGTATGATAAGTAGAGTACAATGAGCTATGTCTTTATATCCATGGCGGCCGTCTCCAGAGGGCGGACTACCATTTCTTCACCACCACCTCGACATAGGTATCAATTGAAAGGGTATCTTGACTAGAAGATAATAAGCAATATAGTATACTCAATATCTGGTTAGATCCACGGCGGTCATCTCAAGAGGGCGGATTACCATTTTCTTCACAACCCCCTCGAGATGGGTATCAAATGAAAGGGTATGATAAGTAGAATACAATAAGCAGTATAGTATACTCAATAAATAGTTAGATCCACCGAGGCCACCTCAAGAGGACGCATTACAATTTTCTTCACAACTCCCTCGACATGGGTATCAAATGAAAGGGTATGATAAGTAGAATACAATAAGCTATATCTATATATCCATGGCGACCGTCTCAAGAGGGCGGACTACCTTTTCTTCACCACCACCTCGACATAGGTATCAATTGAAAGGGTATCTTAAGTAGAAGACAATAAGCAATATAGTATACTCAATATCTGGTTAGACCCATGGCGGTCATCTCAAGAGGGCGGATTACCATTTTCTTCACAACCCCCTCGAGATGGGTATCAAATGAAAGGGTATGATAAGTAGAATACAATAAGCAATATAGTATACTCAATAAATAGTTAGATCCACCGAGGCCACCTCAAGAGAACGCATTACCATTTTTTCCACAACCCCTTCGACATGGGTATCAAATGAAAGGGTATCTTAAGTAGAAGACAATAAGCAATATTGTATACTCAATATCTGGTTAGACCCATGGCGGTCATCTCAAGAGGGCGGATTACCATTTTCTTCACAACCTCCTCGACATGGGTATCAAATGAAAGGGTATGATAAGTAGAATACAATAAGCTATGTCGTAAAATCCATGGCGACCGCGTCAAGGTGGCAGATTACCTTTTCTTCACCACTCCCTTGAATTTGGTGTCAATTGAAAGGGTATCACAATTAGAATACCATAAGCGATATAATATACTCAATATACTCATCCACGGCGGTCACCTCAAGAGGGCAGATTACCATTTTCTTCACATACCTCTCGACATGGGTATCAAGTGAAAGGGTATGATAAGTAGAATACAATAAGCAATATAGTATACTCAATTAATTGTTAGATTCACCGAGGCCACCTCAAGAGGACGCATTACAATTTTCTTCACAACTCCCTCGACATGGGTATCAAATGAAAGGGTATGATAAGTAGAATGCAATAAGCTATATCTTTATATCCATGGCGGCCGTCTCAAGAGGGCGGACTACCATTTGTTCACCACCACCTCGACATAGGTATCAATTGAAAGGGTATCTTAAGTAGAAGACAATAAGCAATATTGTATACTCAATATCTGGTTCGACCCATGGCGGTCATCTCAAGAGGGCGGATTACCACTTTCTTTACAACCTCCTCGACATGGGTATCAAATGAAAGGGTATGATAAGTAGAATACAATAAGCTATGTCGTAAAATCCATGGCGACCGCGTCAAGGTGGCAGATTACCTTTTCTTCACCACTCCCTCGAATTGGGTGTCAATTGAAAGGGTATCACAATTAGAATACCATAAGCGATATAATATACTCACCCACGGCGGTCATCTCAAGGGGGCAGATTACCATTTTCTTCACATACCTCTCGACATGGGTATCAAGTGAAAGGGTATGATAAGTAGAATGCAATAAGCAATATAGTATACTCAATAAATAGTTAGATCCACCGAGGCCACCTCAAGAGGACGCATTACCATTTTCTTCACAACCCCCACGACATGGGTATCAAATGAAAGGGTATGATAAGTAGAGTACAATAAGCTATGTCTTTATATCCTTGGCGGCCGTCTCAAGAGGGCGGACTACCATTTCTTCACCACCACCTCGACATAGGTATCAATTAAAAGGGTCTCATAAGTAGAATACCATAAGCAATAAAAAATACACCATAGCTGGTTAGATCCATGGCTGTCATCTCAAGAGGGTGGATTACCATTTTTTTCACAACCCCCTCGAGATTTGTATCAAATGAAAGGATATGATAAGTAGAATACAATAAGCAATATAGTATACTCAATAAATAGTTAGATCCACCGAGGCCCTCAAGAGGACGCATTACAATTTTCTTCACAACTCCCTCGACATGGGTATCAAATGAAAGGTTATCATAAGTAGAACACAATCAGCGATATAGTGTACTCAGTATACCGTTAGATTCACGGCGGTCATCTCAAGACGGCGGATTACCATTTTCTTCACAACCCCCTCGACATGGGTATCAAATGAAAGGGAATGATAAGTAGAACATAATAAGAGATATAGTATACTCAATATACCGTTATATCCACGGCGGTCATCTCAAGAGGACGGATTACCATTTTCTTCACAATCCCCTCGACATGGGTATCAAATGAAAGGGAATGATAAGTAGAACACAATTAGCGATTTAGTATGCTCAAAATATATTTAGATCCACGGCGGTAATCTCAAGAGGGCGAATAACCATTTTCTTTACATAGCCCATCGACATGGGTATCAAATGAAAGGGTATCATTAGTAGAACTCAATAAGCGATATAGTGCACTCAATATACCGTAAGATCTACGGCGGTCATCTGAAGAGGGCGGAGTACCATTTTCTTAACATACGCCTCGACATGGGTATCAAATGAAAGGGAAGGATAAGTAGAACACAATAAGCGATATAGTATACTCAATATACCGTTAGATCCACAGCGGTCATCTGAAGAGAGCGGATTACCATTTTCTTAACATATCCCTCGACAAGGGTATCAAATGAAAGGGAATCATAAGTAGAACTTAATAAGCAAAATAGTATACTCAATATATGGTTACTAGTTATTCGACAAATTTTTTCTCGCACTGTTGATGCCAGATGGTATTCGGTGATAATTTATTACTGAAAATATTAAATATTCGTTGAAGTTTAAATATTTATCTGTCTGTGGGTACATATCGGAGCCATAAATACCTGTAAGGCGACAACATTTACGTGAAAACTTCCGTATCCTGGTAAAATTATAATTTTTATATTTTCTATAAATAATATTTAATTTTTAGGTGAAAATACTACGATATATCTTGAGAAGATTATGGGAGTGAGGAGTATTGAGATTCGAAATTTTTAGTGGAAGCTGTTATATAATATTACATAATCGTATTCATTTTTTTATAAAAAAAAATAAGTGAAATATTTGAATTCTGGTACAATAATAATTTATAAGTTTTCAATAAATTCAATTTTTAAGTGAAAACATTACGTAATTTCAGTTATATTGTGAGAAGATTTAAAAGTGAAGATATTTGAGAGATCTTATGTAATAAAAGAGAAGACTTTTGAGTTATCTTACTCAAATCCTGGTAAAGTAAGAAGTTATAAGTCTTCAGTTAATACATTCGTCTTTTTTAGGAATATATTCGCATTTTTTAGGTGGACGCTGCTATATTCAGATAAAATAAGAGGAGAAACATTAGTATCCCTGTACAACAAGTTTGTAAGTTTTCAATAAATAACATTCTATTTTTAGGTACATTTCGTTGTATCATGGATTTGGAAAACGAGAAACCCTGAGTGGTCTATGTAAAAACTGTTCGTACACTCAAAAGATTCGTAAATCGGAAATGATTTCGGTAGCACCTGTTCTCATAATACAACTGAAATTATTCGAACTGAAAAATAAAAAGTTTATTAAAATTGAGCAATGCGATATCAAAGCTGTCACTTCTGCAAAATTGCATATAGCAGGTTCAAATAATAAAGTGATTAGTGCTATATTCCTTACAGGAACAGTCGAACAAGGTCATTACATCAGCATGTTGAAACAAAAATCGAGCTGGTTATGGATCAATGATTCCATAGTGCAGAAAAAATCTTGGCCGAGAAACTCGAAAGGAGCTTATGTTTTTTTTTACAAAGGCAATAATATTAATTTGAATTCCTACATTTTGTTATTTTGTTATTACCTACTTATAAAATAAATAAAAAATATAATGAACAATTAAATACATAATATTTCTTTATACAGAAGATTATTTATTTTTTATTTTAGAATGAATTAAAACAAAAAAGAGTGATATCCCACCAAAAAAACATTAAAAATGTGAATTAGAAGTTCGTGGGCGCGGAAATTATTTATTGGGACAGTTTAAAACACACTTATTACAAAAACAAGTGATATGGATTAGTCAAGATGAATCGTTAATAGCATGAAATAATTAAACACGTGCATTTACAAACGAATTCAAAATTATACAACTGCCAATTTTTATTTAAAACTCAATAAAGTATTATCAACCGCGAAAAGTTGGCTGGTGCGTTCCTTGTATACCTAGCATGAATCTTTGCTGTCCTTCGAAATGTAACAAATTTTATTAGAACCATACTGAATTTGTTCGTAAATGCACGTGTTTAATTATTTCATGCTATTAACGATTCATCTTGACTAATCCATATCACTTGTTTTTGTAATAAGTGTGTTTTAAACTGTCCCAATAAATAATTTCCGCGCCCACGAACTTCTAATTCACATTTTTAATGTTTTTTTGGTGGGATACGAATTACGGGAAGTATGAGACTAGCTGAGAAGTGCGCCTTGAAGGGATACTCTACTTCATTCTGATGCCAGAAAGTAAAGGTATGGCGCAATATTGCTGCAATGATCCGTTAAAGAAGAAAAACTGCACCCAGTATACATTTAAAGTAAAAACATATTATCCGTTAGAAGAAAATTGCAGTAGCAAAACGTTCTAAAGAAGTTCTGAGTATATTTGATAGCATTTCAATCTGCCATATAAAAAAAACTATTAAGGGACTGTGCTACTTTCCGACGTACTATGGAAGAAAAGGAATTGACCCCTAAAGCCCCTAGGTGGGCTATATTCTCCTCAGAATGTTATTATGTGCTAGAGCACAGATCAGGAAAGAAAATGAAGCACGTAGCCATACTTAGTAAAAATTCTAGAAGTTACAACAAAAAAAGATTAACCCCTACCACATTCCAAATTGAAGATGTAGCGGTACGGCATACACAATTCGGTTGGGGTCTGAGGTTAAGGGCAACATATCCAGGAATTAGAGTTCGACCAAACGATGGCTATAAGATGATGAAAGTAGGTGTGCACGAGGGAGCAGAGGAAACTATCATTATAGCAGTGTTATGATTGGTGTTCATTAGCACAATTTAGAAACTGGCTAGTCGAACCAACTCTTGTTGTTGGCGTCTTGCGACTGCCTTATTTTCAAATGAACAACAACGTTTCGTTTATTATAATTTTATTAATTCAATTATTATCTTTATTCCCGTAAGCAGTTATACTTTAATCACTCGGAGTGAGCATCAGCGAAGCAACTATGCGCTTACAAAACTATGCGTTTCATAGTTACTCCTAGATACAATTTACACAATAGCTAAAAATTATCAAATCAAGTTACATCAAAAGGTTTATCAAAGTCTTTCTCATAGTGAGCTCTCAACTGTCACAATTACAATTAATTTGTATCAAAGTCTTTCTCATAGTAGGTTTTACTACACTATTTCTCATACTACATATACTACAGCAGATTGCATGAAGCCATATGCAATGAAGGAAATGAAGGAAAGAAGAAAAAAGAAATGAAATACTTACACACCTATTTGCAAGGCAAAGTCTTAATAAAACCTTGCAAACTTATAAGAATTTGATAGTTTATTTTTCTTACAAAAAAGCTTAAAGAAGTTTCTAAAAAATGTCACTATCTAGAAGGGCCACCGGAAAGTCCCGGTTCAAGACACTGCCAAAAGAAGTCCCTTAAGAAGCCACTTATGAAGTCATTTAAAGTCACCACAAACGTTACCTAATAAGCCATTATAGCAGGAACACAATGCTCACAATAAGCCGTAGGCTATGAAAACTTTTCATTGTCAAATAATAGATACCATGTATCTACCTAGGAACGAACAAAATGAAACTATCGGCGAAGTCACCATACATGGGTAGTTCTCACGAAATTCCGAAATTTTTGTCCTCTTACTTTTAACAAAAATCTAACAAACATATAACTGTGAACAATATTTCCTTGAAATCTACGTAACTATGTTTAAAAGTTTCGCTTATAATTTCCGAACCATATGTGTAAATAAAAAAAAATAAAAAAAAAATACAATGTATGTAATGTCCCTAAAATCATTCCCTCACTATGTCCCAAGCTTCAAATTAAATTATTTTTATATTGTTAGACAAGCAAAAAAATGTAATGAAAGTGATGCAAGTGTGACCGATCGATTAAAAATATAATGGGTTAATGAAAGCATTTTTAATTTCGATTATAAAGTAAAGAACGGATCTAAAAAAAGAAAATATACGTGTGTCCCATAAAAATAAATCATTCCCTCACATTTTTACTGGCAATCCATTTCTGACTAAATTTTTTATGTAACATAAACGCCACCATTAGGTTTTGATAGCTGCCAGTACTGCTAATTTATCAAAATGGCGAATTTAACTTGTGGTTTTAGAGTTATAGTTGCAAAAAGATTTAACTAATATTTTTTTAAGATTAATTTTCTGATCGTCATTCCATCACATCCAAGAAAAACCAAAGGTAAATATTTTAACAGTTATTAATTACACAGTGAAGTAGGATTTTGAGAGTAGTCAACTTATACAAAAAATCTTTTTTAAAGTAAGGTTATGTCATGAGCTTTTTTTTGGTTATTCTTTATTTCGTCATTCCCTCACCGTCATTTCCTCATATTAATTTGTAGTGAAGGAATGATGATTTATGAGGGAATGATTTTTGACTGGGTGAGCTTGCCTTTTTATCGTTTGCTTTAGCTAATTCTTGAATTTACCGGCTGCCGTCTTGTTGTAGGGCCAAATAATGCAAAGGGAAAAGAAGATAAGTGAAGAAAAAGCTAAATTAAAAAAGAGGGAATATGATAGGAAGCGTAGGGAAAAAATTAAATCCGATCCGGAAAGTTTGGAAACAATTCGCCAAAAAGAAAGACTTAAATACCTGAGAAAAAAAGAGAAAGGCCAAGTAAAATCTATATCTGCCATGAGCTCTAGCGAAATAAGGCAAAAAAGGAAAAATTGGAAAAAAATAGCCAAACGGATAGAAATAAAACAGCTAAAGAACGTAAAAATATAGCAAGATTGTTAGACGAAGCATCATCTCCTAGCCCAGGACCTATTATAAAACCGGATGTTCAAAATAAAGACATTAGGGACCTGGCAGCTGCTGGGAGAAGGCGGCAACTAAGAAGACGTAGAGCAATAGATACTTTATGCGAAAAAAGACAGGTTACAGGAAAGATTGAAAGATGAAATAAGAAAAAAAGAAAAATTTCGTAAAAGATGTCAAAGACAAATAAAGAATGCTCAGACGTCTCCTGAAGCTAAAGTAGCAGCACTCTTGAAGAAGGTCCAAGTTCCTCAAGTTGTGAAAAGGAAGCTTCTTTTGTCTGAAGTCATCACTAAACAGCTAAAAGACAGGTACAATAGCTTAAAAAAGCATAGTGAAAAGAAGAAATACTTTGAGATTATAAAACCAGATCTTTTAAAGAAGCATAAATTACTTCACTTATCAAAACAGTTTTTCAAACATGACACGTACAAAAAGAGCGGTTTCAGGAAAATAAATGCTCAACTGATGAAAATTAAAAAAGATGTAGAAGATTTTTTGGAAAAAGATGAGAATTCCCGGATGTGCCCAGGAAAGAAGGATTTTATCAGGTCGAAGGGGCAGGTAAAACAAAAACGTTTACTATGTGACACTATGAGAAACATGCACAAAAAATTTCTAACGACGGTTGAATATCAAGTAAGTTTGGCAACGTTCTGCAGGTTTCGACCTTTTTGGGTGACTTGGGCGAACATAAAAGATCGGGACACATGCAAATGTATGATTCATGCAAATGTTCAACTGATGGTCATAAAATTGCATGAAAATAAAGCATTGCCTTGGTGTAACCTAACTACATTTCTAGCCATGATAACATGCAATATCCATTCAACTAAATGTCTGTTACGAGAATGTGAAGGTTGTGCAAACAAGATGGTGGAATTTTATCTTCCACAGCCAGACCGAATAGTGACTTATCACCAGTGGATGTATGAAACTACTTCTTACGACAAAGATGGAAAAATGAAGACAGTAAGAAAACCGGTTAAAAGAACGATAAAGACTTCAATAAGAAAACTAGTGCTACAGTTAGAAGAAACATTGCCTATATTCTTTAAACATGTGGCAACGATAACACATCAGTATCAGACGATTTCAAAACTTAAAAAGAATTTGACTGACAATGAAGTCCTTATTCATATAGACTTCAGCCAAAACTATTGCTGCAAATACAACGAAGAGATACAGTCAGTTCATTTTGGAGGAGCAAGACAACAAATCACACTCCACACAGGAGTGTTATATTTACGTGACAATGATACTGTTAAGGCCCAAACTTTTTGTTCTCTATCTAACAATAGCAGACACGATGCTATGGCGGTGTGGGCACACTTGGTACCAGTTTTTAAATGGGTTAAAAATCAGAATTTAAACATTCACAGATTACACATACTAAGTGATAGTCCTGTCAATCAGTACAAGAACAAGTTCATCTTTCACATTGTATATCGTCATATAAATGATTTATTTCGGGGTACGACGTTCTTTTCATGGCATTATTCTGAGCCCGGCCATGGCAAAGGTGCACCTGATGGCGTAGGGGGTACATTAAAAAGAACTGCCGGCCGACAAAGCGGTGGCTGAAGGGCAAGATATCATAGATTTGAGTACACTCAAAAACACTTTGTTGGCTAGATGTTCTTCAATAATGCTCTTTGAAGTTGCCACTGCTAATATCGCAGAGATAGACGATTTAGTCAAACGGTCAGACACCATTGCTGCATTCCGTGGAACTCAACAAATTCGCCAGTTTGTGTTCACTGGTAATCTGCTGGAATTTAGAAGCCTTTCTTGCTCTGAATGTGTTGGAAAATGTAGACATTTTCACATGGGGTATTATGCATCTTTAAATCCTTGCATAAAAACAAAGGACAGTTCAGTACAAACACGGACAAAATCACATGGTGGACATTCATCAAATATTGTTATTTGTACAGATAACAATTCCGCGTATAATATAGGTGATCATGTTCTTATTAAATGGGATGGACGAGTTTATCCGGGGGAAATAATCTCGGTTTCTAAGAAAGGCGCCTTAGTAAAGTGTATGGAAAGAGGAACCAAATCTTGGAAATGGCCAATAGTCAAGGACGAACAGTTGTATGCCTGGGAAGACATTCTGCAGAAGATCGAGCCCCCAACATTAATCAAAAGGGGATGTTACTCCGTGAAAGAAATAGACCAAAATATCTAACTGATAAAGAATTGTGACTGCTTTCTTAACTAAGAGAATGAATAGGTAAAAAAAGAGAACTTTTTGTTAGTAGATTTTCAGTTGAGTAAATTTTCAGTTAAGTGAATATTTTTTTGTTGTTTTTGTTTCGCTTATGCTCAAGAGACTAATATTTTATTATCTTTAAGACTGAACAGTTTAAAAGGACAACTGTATTCCTTTGTTAGAATGCTAGTTAAGTTAATTTTTAAATAAGCAAATATTTTTTTGTTTTTCGTTTAGTACTGCTACTGCGATTTGCGCCAAACAATTACAGTTGTTCCTATCAATGTAAGAAAATAGTATTTGTTAACTAAATAAAAATATAGTCTTTGAAATAAAACCACTTAGAGAGTGTAAAGCTGGCAAAATACGACAAATGTTTTCGACAAGGGATTGAGCGGCCAAGTGTCGATATCTCGAAAACTAAGCGTGATATCGAAAAATTTTATTTCATATTTTCGACTTATTTTGCAGTGATTCATCATAATCCATCGTCAAAAAGCGGCCCCCTGAGCTGTAGAGGTGCCAACAAAAAAAGAGGGGGTAAAATAAATTGGACCCAAAAATTGACCGGCAACATCCATATTATTCCTCTTTGAGCTATTCTTAACGGATCTCTGTTAACAGAATGCGGTCCTCATATTTTGCATACTCAACTACCTCCAGCGCCTGCACTACATGCTTTTTTGACAAATTTTGTTGTGTCTGAGGGTTCTTGATTTGAAAAATAAAAAAAACATGCACGTGTTGCATTTTTTTTCTCATATTAGTTTAAATTAGTTTCAACTTAAATTTGAAACTCATTTGACAGAAAAACATTTTTTTCAACGCCTACGTTATCGCTTTGCTCTATTATAATTTTAGTTTTAGGATTGACAGCGATGGCATAATTTGAGAGCGATAGAGCTTTCATAGTTTATGGCGAGCATTGTGCTCCTGCTATTAAGTAATCTAGGAGCTACCTGGAAGGTGAAGTAGGACGCATTTCTCAAAACTTCTAAATGCATATTCGTGACGAATTGCCGGTAGGATGGCCAAAATTGTTGGATCTAAAATAAACGCACCCCACCTCACATGACAATCCTTTTATAAAATTACTGGATGAAGCTGACGTGCTCTCTGAGGTTCAGTTTAAATTATTATTAACACCGGTTCACTGGGGGGGTTATCCTGGAATGCGATTCGAAAATTTTGAGATTCGGAAAAGAGAAAATGGTATCCTCCGATGCATTTTCGAATTAAATTTGTCCGCATGTCATCGGATGTCAGTTCATGAGTAAAACAATCTAATCCAGTGATTCCCAAAGTGGGTTCCGCGGAACCTTACGGTTCCACGAAAAATTTGTAGGGTTCCGTGTCACCAGCGCCGAAGCGCAAATACATTCGCAGACTCACTGGCGCAGCCCCGGCCGTTTAACGCGTTCTTGCTAATCAGAAAGTGCGAGTGGCCCTTCTTCCTTGAAGTTTGGTCTACGTCACGCCGCGTAACATTTTGGCAGCCATTCCATATTCCCATGTCGAGGAGGTTGTGAAGAAAATGGTAATCCGCCCTCTTGAGATGGCCGCCATGGGCCAAACGATATATTGAGTATACTAAACTGCTTATGGTGTTCTACTTATCATACCGTTTCATTTGATACCCATGTCGAAGGGGTTGTGAAGAATATTTCAATCCGCCCTCCTGAGACTGTCGCCATGGATCTAAAGGTATATTGAGTATACCATTTTGCATTGTCATCGGAGCTAAAGCTGTATACAAAATTTCAGCATGATAGAATATCCGTGAAAAAATGATTGCAAAATTTGTTCCGTGAAGAAAGCAGTAATCCGTCCTCTTGAGACGGCCGACATGGATCTAACGGTATAATGAGTATACCATTTTGCATTGTGTCATCGGAGCGGAAGTTGTGTGCAAAATTTCAGGGTGATCGGGTAACCGGAAGTATTCAAAAAATCGATTGCAAGATATGTACCAGACAAACAGACAGACAAGAAAGCTTTCATCGTTGGGTTCCGCCAAATTTTATACATTGTAGAAAGGTTCCGAACGAAATAAAGTTTGGGAACCACTGATCTAATCTATCATATACTCTTCTCTCTCAAACCAAGCTTGCTATTAGACATTGCACCATGCCTGAACGACATGACAGATTAGCAGTATCACGGTATACAGAAACAGTCTGTGGATACCGTGAGCAGTAAAGTGTTAAAAGTATTGTCCGCATAAAATGTCATTTAAGTGATAATAAATGATAATTTCTTTTTGAACTCAGCGCAGCGACACAAAGCCTAATTCGCCCTCGATAACCCCTTGGCTTTCTTATATTAAGTTGAAATCGCGTGTTAAGGGCAAAATACAGTAGCGATCCATCCGACCACGCTACGCAAAAACAACAACAATTTATATGCACTGGGAGCTTCGAGTTGGTGTTTCTGCATGGCGTGGCCGGTGGAGCGCAGGTGTATTTGGCCCTTAATATAATACTAGTTGGAGTCCGGTGCGCCTTGCTGCACCCATAAGCCAATAGTAGGGGATTTTAAAAGAGACAATTTTTTCAAATTTTTTATTCCAAATTCCATCAATTGACTTCGCATTTTCGAAATATGAATTTTCATACCCAGATGTGAAACACTTCATAATAGTTATCTGCATTTTGGATTTCATATCCGTCGCGCGATGCTGCGCACAAATACTTAATCATTAACGTGAAACTAAACCTCTTTATTTTATCGAAATCCTAACGTACATATACATAATATTTTTTTTTTTTTTGTTTGGATTTTAAATATATAAATTTTTTGGTGTACCGTGTGTGTGACCAACAGAAATTTTCTAAATTGAATCCAACAAGTCAACGATTGACCTGACCAGTTCCGCATATGGAGATCATAACTAACACCAAATTACGGCTGTTCAACCCCAACGTCAAGGCAGTTCTTTTGTACGGTTGCGAAAAATGGAAAGTCTACATCACAGGGCGCTTACAAGTCTTCATCAAGTCTGCGTCGTATCTTAAAAATAGGAATTTCAAACGAAAAACTATGGCGCCATGCCGGCAAAGAAAGGATAGACGACCAAATCAGGCGAAGGAAATGGAATTGCGACGCGAAAACGAAAATCTAGCCAAACAGGCCCTTGACTGGATCCCGCAAGGATCCCGTCGAGTCGAAAGACCTAGAACAACGTGGAAGAAAACCCTACTGGCAGAAGCCGCAACAACTGGGAGATCCTAGTCGGAGCTGAGAAAACAATTTTCATGTACCCAAAAAATTTGCGTCATTTTTGCTGACGAATTGATGTAAGCTTTTGCCCAAAGTCTAATGCACAAAGCACACTGACGCAAGAAGTACGTACACTGACACTGAAGCTTTTATAATGGTGTATTTCTATCTGTTGACGATAATGACCGGTATAAACAATCTCGACATCAATAAAAATCATGGTCTTAACAACCTGCTTTTTACAGGGCTGCTCAAATCAAAATTTAGTTCCCCTCTTCTTATCGACAGAAAAGTTTCATAAGATATGAAAAAATCCTATCTCACTCCAATCCACAAAACATCTAATAAGCTCTCGTTGGAAACCTACAGGGGTATTGCCTTCTTATCAACAATGACTAAAATTCTCGAGAAACTTGTTTACGATGTCAAAGTCGCGATAGTAATGGTTGGGAGTAGGTGGACTAAAAATATATTGGGTAGGTTGTGGTAGTTCCTTCATCCCCGACTAGATCTTATATAAAATGGTATTTTCTACATTGTTTTTGATTTTCTTTCTTAGTATGCCTTGTTTGTCAAATAAAAAAAATTAAAAAAAAAAATATTTATAGATAACAGCTCTCGCAATTTAAATCTTTGGTCAAGTTTGGCCGGCGCGATCCTGTATGTGCTCTCAAGCGGCCAGTGTTTGCCCATTGTAAGGCCATTTTCTATTTCTACTCGGGTTATTGTATAATTTTTAACAAAGGTATTCTACCTAAAAAAATGTCTAAAATATTAAAGGCGTATAAAAATATTTTGCCCGGGGCGCCAAAATACCTAAAGCCGGCTCTGACTGTGACAATATTGTTCTGTGATTGGCTCTACTCTAATATGAGATTTCTATAATAAAAAATTATTCGTTAGTCGCTCTTCAATTTATATTTCTGCAAAAAAAATCCACAATTGTGTAAGCAAGTGTAAACCTAACATGTTTCTTGTAACTTTTAGCCTCAAACGCTAAACGAGAATAAGCATAGCGCCAGGAATAGCCACAAAAAAATCCTATTTCCTTTCAAGTGGCGAAAGCATAGCAAATATTGATATTCCATGCAACAGTTAGAGCAACTTCCGACGGACGTGTTTTCAAAAATAATGCGTTTTATTAAAAGTTTGTCTAAGTAACCTCCGAGCTTCCCCCTTCCATTTTTTATTTCCTCGGCTCTTGGCTTGTACGCTGACAAGTCTGGTTGCTGCTTCTCTATTATGTCACAAAGGAAAACGTGACTACTGAACATAATCAGGACAAAATTTCATTTTACTTAGAAAAGTGACTGAAGATGGCGTAAATAAAATTATCACTTTCAAGCTCTTTCCTAGAGAATGCAGTCGCTTTTTTGTCGCCAGGAATTAGAGGCATGTGTATACGTGCACAGCTGATAAAGTTATCTAATAGAAGGAATAGGATTAAGATTCTCCTTTTTCGTTTACTCAATTTAGTTTTAAATTTTTTTTTTTTTTTTTTTTTTTTTTTCAGTTTTACTTTGTAATTCAGTTTTTAGATGGATGTGACTAACTAACCTTACTTTTTGTTGGGTGATGGTAGGTCGTCGTCGTAGACGAAAAAAGTTTAGATGATGAATGAGCAATTTTTTAAATTTAATTCTGATGAAGAATATCCTTTGAGTAATCTATGAGTGAGTTTACACGGCTGCATCAAATTAAATTTAATTATTTGATGCAGCAGTGTAAACTCACTCGACGGCATTAATTTAGTTCACTATTTGATGCACAACTTATTTATTGCAATTGGCGTGTAAGCATTTGAATGCATCAACTGTGAGTTTATATCCCTAAAACAGGATTAAATTGTATTGGAATATGAATCAGAAATATTTTAAAACAGCTTCATTTGATCCACTTTTTCATTGCCGATATTGGTTATTATTTCAACATTCATTCATTTAATGTAAATTATGGAAGTCAAAAATAAAAATAAAACAGTGGGTGTGTGTACTTACATATGTACACGCATTAGAAGTTATACTTCTTTGGCGTGATTTTAAGACTAATTTTTAATTTATACACAAATGTTTTATTGGATTCTTTCTATTTTCGTGCGTTGGAAGGTGCTAGCATTATGATGCCGACACGCTCAAGGCTATCGGTTATACCGTATTCTAATCCTAACTACAATTACCAACTAGTTGGGTCATTAGGCCTAATTACAATTATCTTAAGATGGGCTTAAGACGCCTCATGAAATTCTCTTAAGACTGGCTAATTTTCTACCAAAACGTAATGAATGTTAAGCTTACTATGCGTCGCAAAGCTGGATCAGCATTTATTTACCTGATAATACTACTGGTACTTCTAAGCCAACTCACTTCTTTTTTGTTCATTTCCGCCTTAGCTTCTGATTGAGGAATTTAGCTTATCCTCCACTTTAGTCAGTAGATTAAAGGATCGTACCATTATAGTCTAAGAAGTTCGTTGCTCTTAGCCGTGCCTTTAGAATGCAGCAGTTTGCTCGGCTAATCTCCGGCAATCCAAAAGGACATCGTCTGTGTCCTCTGTCACAGTGAAGAATTCCAGGCGTTACGTAGACTCATTTTGCCGGTATGCTCTCGTAACTCACCTGTGGGTTCATCGACCTTGGGTAGATTCATTCTACTTCCTTTGCCACTACTGAAATAAACGTCACTTCCAAATTCTGTTCACTTCCCTAGCTTCTTCTTTTAGTTGTTACTCAATTAAATTGAGTGGGTTAGGGAAATTGTAATATGATACGAAGAGTTTCATACTAAGGACATTAATGTATCGGAAAATACAGCATCAACGCTTCAACGTTTGACTGACAACACTCCGAACCTGTCCAAACACCATCGTTGGACGCTTGACAATGGACATTCGTAGTTCGAGTAGCGGCCACACGTCCAACGTTGGAAAGTGCTCATAGCATCGTTTAGAGCCGTCTTTAGCTGAAAACTAGGATATGTAATTTATTTCCCTCTATAGCCTCTGGGTAAAAACCTCCTCATCCATGGACATCGTGAATGGACTTGGGCTACGAATTTTCATATGCCCATATAATAACAAACTTAATAGCTAAAGGATTGGAGTTGCAATGGTGGCCCTTTATAGCCTCTACCCCTCCGCTTATATCGTCCGCATGCCGTATCAGAACATCAAAATTGGCAGCTTGCAGTAAAATAGGGCATGAGATAAAAATGCAGCACGCTGCAATCAAAAGTATTTCAATTGGCTGAGGCTGGTAAAATGACAAGGAAAGTAGCGTGCTGCATGTTCATATCATGTCTTAAATTTGCAATAGTTGAGGTTCTGATAGGGCCTCCAGCAATCCAATCGTAGCTACAGGCCTGGAAGCAGCCGGTGCCGATCCTACGTTTGCTTGAATGGAGGCAGTGGCGTAGCGTGGATTTCTGCCACCCGGGGCCAGCCATAAATTCGCCGCCCCTTACTTTCGAATTGAATTGGTAAAAACTAAAAAGTCTGCGATGTTGAAAATTCATTATTTTAAAAGGAAATAAAATAAGGGCGTCTCAGGAAGTTCAACTACTAATTTAAAACTTTATTTTCTGCGTGTTTTTTGCAAAGCGAACTTTTTAAGACAATAGCCAATGTTAATTTATACCACTTGTTCTATTAGTAAGAAAGCTAGATTAGATCTCTAGAGCTAGATTAATGTCAACATGGACATTGTAGATTTTCAATAATTTTTAATCAATGAATCGATAACGCAACTTCAATTTCAAGTAATTTTCAATCCAAGAATTCAAGGCATCATGTAAACGCAATGAATTATATGTACATAACTAATGAATGTGCAGTATAGTGTGCGCCAAAATAATTGGGAATTTTACGCGCAGGCGAGAAAATGACAATTCCACATACATTAACATTCTGTGTATAGGTAAAATACAAGTGCACGAGTATTTTAATTTCCCTTTTGAGACTTGTTTACGGGGAACAACAGTCCACCATAGTATCTGACTAGGACAAGAGTCGTAGGGAGACGGACTGAATTGTGATTGAGAATATAAATGAGCGGGTGATTTGGGATTTTAAACGAACGGAAGAACGGGGTGCACTTTTCTTTTCGAATCTACTTTCTAGGTGAGGATTTGAGACTTTCACTGCGCATAAAAAAAGCGATTTTTAGATTTCCAATTGTTTTGGCGCAGGCGATATCCGTGCTGCAGGGTTGGCCTAAACTATAAACTTTAACAAACCCAGAGAGCTGGAATCAGTCATTTCTCTCAGTCTTTAGATAGAAAGTCTCATAGACTCACGAGCTTAAGCTTTAAACTCTTCTCTGTCCAATATCTGGAGGTTTAATTTCCCATCATCGCAGCCCTAAACTATTACAGGCCACTTTAACGACAAATGAGGAAGCTGTTGGAGCCCTTCTCAAACTTCAGCATTTACAGCCCGCGTCATAAAAGATGAGAATCTTAAATGGCACGGACTCCATTCGTAAGGAATATATGTTTGGTAGGTATTATCCTCACAAGTGTTTTGAATCATTTACACCAACATGGATACAAAAAGAAGGTCAATGCATGAGTTATTCATGAGTTGAACGCGAGAAACATGAGAGACCAAATTCACCTCACTTCACTTCACGTCCCATTCAGGTTTGGCTTGTAGACACCATCAGCCAGAACATCGTGCTCAATGTGGTAATGGTTAGGGCCTGATGTTGCCGGCAGGATCTCTAGCTCGGCCCAGTTTGGCTGCCGCCCCCAACATCTACGCCGCCCAGGGCCATGGCCCCCTCTGCCCCCCCCCCCACGCTACGCCACTGAATGGAGGACATTTCTCGTGTAATAACATAGTGGAGCCAAGTTTTTAAGTTTATTTTTGCAATAAAAAGTTGTAAAATATTGTATTTTATCACTTTTTTCTGCACCTGGATTACCAGTGATTAGTGTTTCAGTTATTGAATTAAAACAATTTCAAAAAATTTAGTGAACCAATATGTTTTAATGGTTTAATTGTGAAGGTGACCAATTTTGTTTACATTCGCTGTGGTTTTGTCGAGTTATTTTAGGGCAAAAATGTTGAATTTGTGTGGTTATTGAGTTAAAAGTGAATTTAAAGTGATTAAAGCTTGTTGAAGAATAATTTTTAAAAATATTAAAGCAGAAAAATGTGTAGGAAAAAGTTCAAAAGTAATTGTTATTCATGTTGTGTGGTGGTACTTGCACTTATGTTTTAATAACTATTCCGTAATAATTTTTAACTATTTTAAATTCACTTTTAATTTCATTACCACATAAATCCAACATTTTTTCCCTAATTTAACACGAAAAAACCACCATGAATGTAAACAAAACTGGTCACCTTATCAATTTCATTCAATTTATTCACTCTGATCACTAACTAACTTATCACCGATAATGCACGTGCAGTATAAAATTTAAAATGCAATATTTTGCCACTTCTTAAGGGCCCAATACACGAGCGCTCCATCCGACTTACGCCACGCCAAAGCAACAACAATTTGTATGCACTTGTCATTTGTATACAAAGAAATTATTGTTGCATTGGCGTGGCGTAAGTCGGATGGAGCGCTCGTGTATTGGGCCCTTTACAAGTTAAAAACTTGGCGAGTCTATGATATTACACTACGAGTTAGAGAAATTGCCTTCCATCCAGTAAAACCCCTCACCCACAAACAGCACACAATAAACACTACGAATCTTATGCCCACGAAAAACCAAACATACGCTTATAGCCTTATGACACTGGCTTCATCGAAGGCTGAAAATACTGCCTTTGCTAGGCTGAAAACTGAAAGAAAAAATTCAAAGGAGACTTTCCCATATGTAAGAGTGAGAGGAATATACTTAAACTTTGATCGGCTGAATTTTAAGTGTTATAAAAAGTCTAGAAAACTGTTATAAAAAGCATAGGAAAAGAATGAAATTCATGTTCTTTTTCCTATGCTTTTTATAACAGTTTGCTACATCTCTAGACTTTTTATAACAGTGAGTGAGAATCAAAATAAATTGAAGTAATAAATTGAAATATGTAATTATAATTGAAGTGGCAGCAAATATAATTGAAGTGAGAATAAATAATATTTTATTGAAGGGTAAATTTTTAGAATTGGGGCTCCGGAGTAAAATCGCTCCAAACAATTTTTGATGTGTTTAGTATGATTTTTAATTGCCCCAAAGTAATTTCAAATCGTGGGAGACATATTTTTGTTGTTACAACGGGCGGGTGCGCGTTGTGAATTGGGGGAGTCTAAAAGAAAAATATTTTTTTTTTATTTTTTTTTTATAAATAGTTGTTGAAGTATTTTTGAAAATATTTGAAGCTATTGTTTTACTCTGGAGGACTCAGGTCAAACAAGATTTTTTAATGAGGAAGTATAGCAAATTGAAAGGAAGAGAACAAAGAATTTTAATTTGCCTGATGTTGACCATTTTTAATATTAAATACAATAAATTTAAATTAATTTAAACTTTAATCATAATAAATTTGAATATTTCCAACGGATTTCTTCTCCCCTTAACAACTATCTGTTATAATAATCAGATAATCGTTCTTACTCTCACATGCTATCTCTGTCCCACAGTATAACAGATTTCGTCATTTTCAGCCTAGCCAAGGCAGCATTTTCAGCCTACGATAAAGCCAGTGTCATAAGGCTATTAGCTGATGACTCGAACATGAAATTTATTTCCCTCCATAGTCTCAGCATAAAAACCCCCTCACCTATCGACATCGTGAACCGGCATCGGCTACGAATTTTCATATGCCCATAGTCACGGTATTCAGAAACAAGGTAATGTAAAAGACTGTATACCGTATACGGTATTTTAGTGCTGATGTCACGTGGGGAACACTTCTCATATAAAATGGAAGTTGTTGTTGTTGTTTCAGCATTACGGCTGACGTCACCAGGCGCCCATTTTTTACGGTATTCGAAGCTGCCGTCGCTTTTACATTAGCTTCGTTTTATGTATACCGTGCATAATAATTTATTTATTTTATTTATTTATTTATTAACGGGATAAATCCCAGTGCGCATGAAGAATGGAAGTTGAAATGCTTGCCCTCCATTGCCTCCACCCCTTCGCCCATATCCTCCGCGTTGCGTTGCGATTTCCTCAAAATTCACTCTCATAATATTTTTCAAAACGCGCCTAAAGAAGTATAACTCGGGCCTCGGTAGCCTAGGGAGTAAGGCGTCTGGCTACTATCCCAGAGGTCCCGGGTTCGAATCCCGGCCAGCCCCACGGTCCTTCGCCTTTTCTACTTTCCCACCTTTCCTTCGTTCTTCTTCCCTCTTTACATTCCTGATTCCTTCTGTCGTAGCCTTAGTTAGCCCTTCCCCGCTTCACCAAAGCGCATGTCATCGGTTGGTTGATGAGATTCAACTCGTTTCAGGAGGCATAACACTCCAGCGAGTTGTTTCTCGATGCCCCGATGACAAAGTCGCCAGTAATGGTTGGGAGTAGGTGGACTGCAAAATATCGCTGGTAGGTTGTCACAGTTCCTTTCTTCCCCGACTAGAGCTGCTGTTCGACATTGCACTCTATATGAAGAAAATAGATTGTCGACACAGTATAAAGGGCGTTTCCTGTGACTCTATTCTTTCACATAAAAAAAAAAAAAAAACTTCAAAAATTAAATTAAATAAAATTAAAATAATTAAAAAATAATTTAAAACTTTAAAAAATAGTTTATTTAAAAATATTATAAACTGTTAATGATGTGGCGTAAGTTTTTATGTAACAAATCATTTAAACGTATAAAAAAAATCAAGTATCAAGACTCCCACATCAGGCGGCTATCACGCTATAGTAGTAATCATTTGAAATGTATATAATGGAGTCTGGACTGTACCGTCATAGAGTGCGGGCGGGTGCTGCCGCAAGTCCACTTAGCAGCCAAATTAATCTACAAACAAAAAAAAAACTAGTAGGGATGTGGGTTCGACCCGTTCGGTCCACACGATCAACTTCCCAGTATGATGGATGTTGAATATTATGATTGGATATTTTAATAATAAATGAGCAATAGGCAATATAGAATATATGTATAATACCGAGAATTTTTCACAATTGTTTATCAATATTTTCGCTAAAATGTCAAACTAAATGTGCGCACTTACAAGATTAGGATGACGAAAATGTATATAAAATTGATGTGTTAATGTTTTTCGGCACCTCAATGAAGTCGATATAGTTTTTAGTTCGCGCGGTATCGTGCAGGTACAAAAATCACTTAGTCATTTAAACCAAAAAACCGCTGGACGGATTATTATAAAAATCTTATCAGATTATATTGTCGCTAATACGCTTCGAACGGCACCTCAAGTAAATCAATATCTTTTGTGGTTCGGGCCATATCGTGCAGGTACAAAAATCACTTAAACAAAAAATCGCTTAAACAAAAAAACGGCTCGACCGAATTTTATGCAAATCTTTTCAGATCATATTTTGGTTAATACTCTTCGAACAGCACGTCAATTAAGTCGATATCTTTTATAGTTCGCGGGATATCGTGCAGGTACAAAAATCACTTAAGTCATTTAAACCAAAAAACCGCTGGACCGAATATTATAAAAATCTTTTCAGATTATATTGTCGCTAATACGCTTCGAACGGCACCTCAAGTAAGTCAATATCTTTTGTGGTTCGGGCCATATCGTGCAGGTACAAAAATCACTTAAACAAAAAATCGCTTAAAAAAAAAAACGGCTCGACCGAATTTTATGCAAATCTTTTCAGATCATATTTTGGTTAATACTCTTCGAACGGCACGTCAATTAAGTCGATATCTTTTATAGTTCGCGGGATATCGTGCAGGTACAAAAATCACTTAAGTCATTTAAATTAAAAAACCGCTGGACCGAATATTATAAAAATCTTTTCAGATTATATTGTCGCTAATACGCTTCGAACGGCACCTCAAGTAAGTCAATATCTGTCGTGGTTCGGGCGATATCGTGCAGGTACAAAAATCACTTACGTCGCTTAAACAAAAAAACGGCTGGACCGAATTTCATGAAAATCTTTTCAGATCATATTTCGGTTGATACGCTTCGAACGACACCTCAACGAAGTCGGTGTCAGTTTTGGTTGGCGCGATATCGTGCAGGAAAAAATGACCGCATCCGTACGCACATACACACACACACACACATACTTCCTCCCAATTTTTTGCTTAAAATGCTCCTGGGACCTTGAAAGATGAAAATACGTTGAAATTTTCGATTTCGATTTTCGGACCGATTACAATAACTTCCTATACTGGGAAGTTAAAAACACAACAAACAAAGAAAAATCAATCATATCAAAACAATAAACTCACATCATAAACATAATCATAAACAATCCCAAATTAAATTCCGGCCAATAAATTCGTGTTAATAGTTATTAAAAAAACGCAAAACAATAAAAGTGAAATCCAACAGTGTGAAATGGTGAAAAAAAAACTAAGGAAACGTCACCAATACGGACTCCACCAACGCCGTACTGACGGACAGCAAGTAAGTTCCCGTTTCCACTTCTCCCGCTCCCCAGCAAGACAACGCCGGCGCTGCAGCAATATCAGTCAGCTGATGGGAATCGTCTTGCTTAAGCAGGCATAACACTGCAGCAAGGCCGTTCCCATAAACTCCGATGGCTGCATCGCTGGGTAAGTCAGCCATAAACGAAGTCATGGACCTTGCGCAGGAAAGGCCCCTGAACAAAAACAAATATTTCTCTTTTGTTTTTTGTAATATTAGGGGTCTCCTCGCCCAAGTCACTGATACTGATTCTGAGCGATTTCAGGTGGCTGAATATACCTTAGTGCCGACCTGGGTATACATTTCTCCGACCATAGGGGAGTCGCCATGTATATTAGGAATGACGTGGCGTTTCAGAAGGTGTACAGTAGTACATCCTCTGAATTATATCATTTATGGATTAAAATTATTCTTCGTAACCACGTCATATTCTTCTGTTTTCTATACAGAAGCCCTAATATCATTAATGAAGCCTCCACACTAGCCTTCGATGCTATCTCTGAACAAATATCCGGATTTCTATCTTCCCATGCCGAGTGTGAAATCATTGTTGCGAGTGATTTCAACGTTCATAACGTCAATTGGCTAAATTACTCCAGCACCAGTGTTTCTTGCAAAGACGCCGAGGTCTTTGCAGACCTAAATAATTTGCACCAAATCGTGAACTGTGCAACGCGAGTTCCGGACGTTGAAGGTCACAGAGCCCATCTGCTTGACCTATTTCTTATTTCTCATTCAACTCGATACTCCGTCGAAGTTAGCTCACCCCTTGGTAACTCGGACCACAGACTAGTAAGCGCTAATTTTTCATATCCATCTTCTACTCCAACCAACTCAGTTCCTAAAAAAACCGTCTGGCACTATGGGAAAGCCAACTGGTTGGGACTTATACGCTTTTCCCAAGCCACAGACTGGAATTTGTGTTTCCGCAGTGCCAGTACGAACTAAGCCGCTTCCTGCATTACTAAAATAATACAGGCAGGATTGTGTTTGTTCATTCCTCATTCTACCATATCTATAAAGCCTAGGCCAAAAAGATGGTTCAATGGAGAATGTAGGAACGCAATTCAAGCCAAGGAAGCCACTTATAGAGCGTACAAACGTTCCCCAAACGAGTCACTTCGGCGCGAGTATATCAAGTCGATAAATTCCTGTAATTCCATCATCAGGAAGGTCAAAGCATCATTGGACAACAAATTGAGAAGTAAGATCCTCAACACCCACGTAGGCAGCAAAAACTTCGGGCCTTGGTAACTTCCATTAAGAAGAATTTTACCTCTTCCTCAACCCCTCCATTCATTAATGGAAAGGAGGTGATAACAGAAAGCAAATCAAAGGACGATTTATTGGCATCTCTGTTCGCCTCAAATTCTTCGTTACCCTTAGCTGATACGTCACCACCGGTCCTCGATCGCAACGCCCATTCAATGGACGGAAATTTCTTCAGGACACGAGAGGTGTATAAATGTCTCAAAGAGCTCGACGTCAATAAATCCATTGGTCCCGATAATATTCCCCCTATGGTACTCAAAAAGTGTGCCTCACCGTTGGCTAAACCTCTGCGCAAACTTTTTGCCGTGTCATATTTCTCCGGAGTTTATCCCAACTCTTGGAAACTAGCTCATGTTCAGAAGGTGAAGCCAGTGACCCTTAAAACTACCGCCCAATAGCAATAACTTCTGTCCTCTCCAAAGTTATGGAGACAATAATCAATAGAAGGTTAATGAAATATCTAGAATCTAACCAAATTATTCACGACAGGCAGTACGGCTTTAGACCAAAAAGGTCTACTGGCGACCTTCTTGTGTGCCTGACTGAACACATCAACCAAAGCATCCATGGCTTCGGTGAGTCTGGTCTGGTTGTTTTGGATATCTCCAAGGCCTTTGACAGAGTATGGCATCCCGGTCTGCTGTCGAAGCTCCAAGCTATTGGTATTGATTCAGTTCTAAGGAACTGTATTGAGAGCTTTCTTTCTGGCCGTGTAATCAAGGTAGTATTGGATGGCGTTGAATCCAACCCCCATTCCATTTCGGCCGGCGTTCCCCAAAGGAACGATTCTCTCACCTACTCTATTTCTTATATTTATTAATGATATGCTCACAATCCCCTCCAATCCACTTCATAGTTTTGCCGATGACGGTACTTTGCGTTACTCATACCCCTCCGACAAAACAGGACAAGCAAGTGCCAGACCTTGTCTCTTAGAACGCAAACTCATGTCCAACGGCTTCCTTGAGAGATGTAAGTTCCTCCTTTATCCAGCTGCTTTGGCTACAATCTAGAAGTCCTACATTCGGCCACGCCTTGAATACAAGTCGTATAGCTGGGCAGGCGCCCCTAAAACCACCTTAGCTTGGCTAGAGAAGGTGCAAAACTGCGCCATCAAACTCATTGGCGATAGCACCCTGTTTGTACTCATAGTACAAATTTAGTATATGTGTCATAAAAATCAATCAATCAAAAAAAACTCTTTTTGTTATCATAATTTTTCCCATTTTCAAAAGTAAAGACATTTATTATCTTTAAATTTTCATTTTTCGGCATGTAAGCATGTTGACCAGCAACATTAGAATTTCTGATAAAACATCAAGCCAGACGTAATCTGATCCGTCCGGCCATGAGAAAATATGCGAAGCGGCTAGATAACGCGAATTTCCATAGAGAATCGGCAGAGGCTCAGAAATTCTAATGTTGCACAAAATGCATAGAACATTCTTTTAGCAATGTAAGCAGTTTTGTGTATATAAAAGAAATTAATGGATAATTAAAGAGACACAGTTATTAATAAGACTTCAAGCGTTTAATTTCTAATTGTCCTGTGTTTGGGTGTTTCGCTCAAGCACAAACTTTACAAATCAAATCAACAAAGCAATCGTTGTCAAGGTGAATCACTTTGTCAACATTTTTAAATAACTTTGTCAAGGTGTAACACCTTGATAATTTAAAAAGGAAACTTTGGACAATCAGTCCACCGGGAAGTAAAAGAACTTCTCGTAATAAACATTGTTGATCCCGACTTGATCGGGTGTAGCACTTGTATCACGCAACTCACATCTTCTCATCAATCTCGGGAGCTAATCAACAGCTGTCATCATGTCGAAGACTTTGGAGGAATTTATGCAGGACCAATTCTATTTGGGGCAAGAGATCCAGAGAGTCGTCAGCAATTATAAGAAAGATCCAGCGGACCGAAAAAACAGGGACTATTACCTGGAACGCATCCGGCGGCTAGAAGATAATTGGCTATCTTTTGAAAGGAATGACATCAATCTTAAGGAGCTTCCCAATCACGAGACCCATGAATACACGACTAAAAATTATTACACAGCGATCGCCAAGATATTCCAAGAATATCGGGAGCTGTTTGAGGAAAAGTTGAAGGAATTTCCCAGGCCATCTGCAACACCAACTCCAAGGCAATCAGCAACACCAACACCCAGGCAATCAAAGGTTCAAATTAATGTGACAAGCCCAATCGAGGCTGAAACTGCAAATACTGAAGAAGTCAAAAGGGTGAAGAGGAGGCAGCAATCAGTACTCCAATCCTTGAATCGTTTAATGCAATCAATTGACAGGAACCAGATGCATGACACGGTTTACTGCAAACTTGAAGCAGTCAAACATTATTGGTCCCAGAAAGAGGAATTAAACAGTAGGCTGTGGGAGTTAGTTGACGATCCAGCCAAAATCCATGCCGATACCGTTAGTTACATAGTCCAGACGCTAGAGCAGTGAAACCTATAACTTTTGGTTTTGGCGTGATGTAACGGACTTTTTTGGTGGAATCGGTCAGAAATGATATCCTCAACAATATTTAGGGGGTGCGCAAGCATGAAACTCCCTGGAAAACTTTTGGTAGCCCAAAAACTGAAAAGTTCACTAAAAACTCCCTGTTTTTTGGCCTTTCTTGTTAAATATCTCTTAACGAAGGCTTCTAGGCGAAAAATTTGTTGAGCATGTTTTGTTCGTTATTGAATTTGCTAAAACTTACCCTAAGGTGGATTTTCGAAATTTGAATTTTTGCATTGCAAAATAGCCGAAAACCGCGAAAAAAAGTACCTCACTTTAAAGTTAGCACAAGGAAAGGAGAGACCATTATCTTCCAATTTAATTCTGGAATTAAATAGTTAAAGGCATGATTAACTTATATCCAAACCCCGATCACGGTCGGTCAAATAGTTTTTGCATAATGAATTTTGCAATTAAGTGAATTTAAAAAGTTAAATTTGTTACTGCGCCAAAAGAAAAACTCCCATGTTGGTCCTGATTTTTTCACGTATGCTCTATGACTCTCTTTACCATATCCAATCATTAAAATTCTGGTTTTTAAATATTTTTTATGGTTTTTATTTTTTTTAAGATTTTTGGCAAAAAACTGCAACTAAGGCGTTTTTTCCACAAAAATTGCTAACTCGGCGACGCCAGGAATACCAGGCGTGTTTCAAATTCGCTCGAAAAAGGACTCAGTTTCTATTGCACCAATCTAGCTGCTTTTTTTTATATTTCAAAAAGGAATCAAAAAGGCTTAATTTTACTGGATGAATCGATATGGACAAATTTTGTTCAGACTAGTAGAGGCCAAGTAGATGCTTAGAGCGTGGTGTTAGTACAATTGTACAATACAAAGGATGTCATTGTGAGTTTCTAGACTAATATTCATTCAGCAGCAGCAGGGCCGGTTCTTCAAGTTAATCCACACTGGTATTCTTTCATCGCGAGTAACTTCAGCGGGAAAACTAGCGTAACCCAAGAATTCTTTAATGATTTGTGTAACGGCGTGCATGGTAATCGAAAAATTCTACTGGAAATTTAGGAAATTGGAAGTCTTTACCTTCTAATGGCTAGGTAAGCAACTAGCTAATGACTTGTGAAATATTTTAGTTGGAGAGATAATGTGCTTTTATTATTCTTTGTCTTTGTTTTGCCGAAGCCTCTTTTCTTGAGTTTATTCCGTCCTCAAAATTCGTTCAGAGTGGATCGTGACAAAGTGCAGTCAAAAAGATTTCTTCCTGGTAAAATCCTCACCAAATGTAGCAGAAATGGAATGGTTATTTCGGAAAGCAACGTCTTTAATGCTGAAAAGAGTAGCAGTAATTGTTATTGATGACTTCTAGATTTAAATTCATAAATGGTATAGAAAATTGCCCTCGAATTTCGAGTGCTGAGTCCTGCTATTTGCAATAATTGTAAATGTTTTAACGTTCATGGCTTTACCAGAATACGCAGATAGTTTTGGTCCCACTTCAAATAAATGCATTTTTAATCTAATGTTCCCAAATTTTTAAGGAATAGTTGGTTTTTCGTTAATAGTTAAGAATAGTGATGTACAAAAATGGTCACTCAGTTTTCTCCTCCAAGCTTCTCGCTCACTGGCTAGAGTCCTCCAATTTCGTACGCCCAACAGGTGTTCAGCGTCTGTATCTACGGCGGCTTTTCGTCGGCCATCCTGCTGTCACAGATTATGATTACCTTACATATATAGTTTCTTCACTGGTCTGTTTTCCTGCATTCGCGTCCTGCCCGTCGTAGTCTATTTATTTTGATTTAGTTGACGATGTCTATTCCTTTGTAGATTTGGTACAGTTCGTCATTGTATCTGATTTTCCACATACCGTTTACGTTTAATGGTCCAATAATGTATCTTAAGATTTTTCTCCAAATTAGTTTGCGACTTTTTGAGGAGGTCATTGTCTACGTCTTCGAGTCACAACAAGCCTCAGGCCTTATAAGAGATTTGTAGAGTTCAAATTTAGTTTTCCTGTATAACAATCTTGATTGAAGTACTTTACGCAGTGAATAAAAACTTTCATTGCCCTGTTGTATTCTGCTTTTAACTTCCTCCAGCTCTTCGTTTGTTGACGACACTATTGTTTCTAGATATTTAAAGCTCTTCCCTACCTCTATATTGGTCTTGAAGTCTTGTCTTCGGCTTGTACATTAAGCAAAACCAAGAATAAGACAACACTTAGCCATGCTCGCAAGTACAAGACCAAGACTTAGCCGTGCTCGCAAAACTAAGGCGAAGACTATATTAGTTTTGTCTTGTTCACTAGTTATGAAGAGTTTAATTTTGAAGGTTTGGATTAATTTTAAATGTTTTAACGTTCCGTGAAGCGAGCCGCACCGCGTCCGAGCTAGTAACAACAAAAAAATGCAAACAAAATTCGGTAATTTTTCTAATTTGTTTAAAAAATTATGTTTAACAATATTTTATTGAAAGTTGTGCTCAATAGAAACTGAGTCCTTTTTCGAGCGAATTTGAAACGCGCCTGGTATTCCTGGCGTCGCCGAGTTAGCAATTTTTGTGGAAAAAACGCCTTAGTTGCAGTTTTTTGCCAAAAATCTTAAAAAAAATAAAAACCATAAAAAATATTTAAAAACCACAATTTTAATGATTGGATATGGTAAAGAGAGTCATAGAGCATACGTGAAAAAATCAGGACCAACATGGGAGTTTTTCTTTTGGCGCAGTAACAAATTTAACTTTTTAAATTCACTTAATTGCAAAATTCATTATGCAAAAACTATTTGACCGACCGTGATCGGGGTTTGGATATAAGTTAATCATGCCTTTAACTATTTAATTCCAAAATTAAATTGGATGATAATGGTCTCTCCTTTCCTTGTGCTAAATTTAAAGTGAGGTACTTTTTTTCGCGGTTTTCGGCTATTTTGCAATGCAAAAATTCAAATTTCAAAAATCCACCTTAGGGTAAGTTTTAGCAAATCTAATAACGAACAAAACATGCTCAACAAAATTTTCGCCTAGAAGCCTTCGTTAAGAGATATTTAACAAGAAAGGCCAAAAAACAGGGAGTTTTTAGTGAACTTTTCAGTTTTTGGGCTACCAAAAGTTTTCCAGGGAGTTTCATGCTTGCGCACCCCCTAAATATTGTTGAGGATGTCATTTCTGATCGATTCCACCAAAAAAGTCCGCTACATCACGCCAAAACCACGGGAAATGCTCCAGCGCCCGGACTAACATCCAAGCTGAAGAAAATGTGCAGCACCTACTCGTAGCATTGACAACCAGATTGCAGGAGCAAAGGCAAGGAGCCAGCAACATCCAACAATCCAGTCAAGCAAGCTCATTTATGAAACTTCCAAAGATAGAGCTCCCAAAGTTTGATGGAGATTATCTGAAATGGAAGCAATTTCACGATTTATACACAGAAATGGTGCATAAACAAACATTGGCCGACTGTCAAAAAATGTGGTACCTGAAGGCCAACCTAGTAGGAGAAGCAGAACGTCTAATAAGACATTATTCGTTGTCAGAAGAGAACTACACAGCAGCGTGGTGAACACTTCAAGATCGCTACAGCAATCCAAGGATACTTGTTGCAGCTCTAGTCAATAAATTGTTATCTCAGCCTTCTCATGCAAACGAATGTGGAACTGCAACATCAGTAAAGAATCTACATGATATAACCCAAGAATGCCTTCTGGGCTTAGAAAATTTGGGAGTTTCAACTGAAAACTGGGACCCATTACTGCTTCACATCCTGCAGCGAAAGTTAGACAAGAACACTCATGCAATGTATGAGCAGTCCAAAGGAGTTAGCATCTTTGAAGGACTTCTTAGCATTCCTTGAAAAACGTTAACAGGCGTTGGAGGCCTTAGGCGGAAAAGGGAATGTGAAACCAGAACAGCACAAGAAACCATCAAAGACATTCTCATCACTTGCATCTACAATAACCCGATGCATTTTATGCAAACAAAACCATCAGCTGTACCAGTGCAAACAGTTCCTGCAAAAAACCCCCAGTGAGAGATTACGCTTAGTGCAAAAAAATAAATTGTGCGTGAATTGTCTCAGGAATGGTCACCATTGGACCGAGTGCAGATTACGAGCTTGCACCAGATGTACCAAAAAGCATAACAGGCTGTTGCATTTAGATATTCCCAAGGCTAAGGCCAATGCAAAGCCAACTGATCATAAGGATATAATGAAAACAGAAAGCTTACCTGGATCTATCAGTAGCACATTATCCTTAACCACCAAAAATATGGCGTTTCCAACAGGATATGTCATATTGAGCACAGCACGTGTAAAGTTAATTTCCAATGATGGCCGAACTATAGAATGCCGCGCCATCCTGGATCCAGGATCACAAATCAATGTTATTACAAAACGATTGATAAAAAAATGCGTCTAGAGCCAGAAGAAGTTACACTATCAGTAGAAGGCACACAGCGAGCACCACAAAAGGCCAGAGGACACATCAACATTATACTAGAATCCAACACTAGCGCCTTTAGTACCAGAATTGAAGCCTTCGTCATGCAGGAAATTACATCGTTGTAGCCAACTCAGCAATTAAATTCTACTGAATGGAAGATACCGAACAACGTTAGATTGGCTGATCTCCGATTTGACAAGCCGGCAAAAGTCGATCTACTGCTTGGTGCAGAACACTTTCTCCAACTGTTGTCAGTAGGACAGATAGACCTAGGACCCAACTTACCAACGCTACAAAATACCTTACTTGGATGGATCGTTTCAGGAAAGGTAACCCAACCGAATCAGATAAATTCAGCAAGAGCGATATGTAACATTCTTACTGAAGAAGGAAGGCTCACTGATGTAATCGAAAAATTTTGGAAACTGGAGGAAGCAGAGGAATCAACAACTGAAATGAGCGTTGCTGAGAAACGATGTGAAAAAATCTTCAATCAAACCACAAGTCGCTTGAGCAATGGACGATTTGTAGTAGCGTTACCATTCTCTCAAGATTCTAAGAGCCTGGGCGAATCCAGAACTGTCGCACTGCGCCGCTTCTATGCGCTCGAAGGGAAACTCATGAAAAACAGTCAATTGAGAAAGGACTATGTAGCGTTCATGGAGGAGTATATACAGCTTGGCCACATGCAACTGGCAACCAGTGGCAGTCTTCTACAACCAAACTATTATCTGCCACACCATAGCGTTCTTAAGCCAGATAGCACCACTACAAAGTTACGAGTAATGTTTGATGCATCAGCCAAGACAACATCTAATAAATCGTTGAATGATATACTTTATGCTGGGCCGACAGTACAAGATGAACTCTTCTCAATTCTCTTACGGTTTCGACTCCCACGGTTTGTATTCACAGCCGACATACAGAAAATGTACCGGCAAATAGAAGTGCGCAAGGAAGATCAGCAATTCCAACTTATTTTTTGAAGGAAGGATCCAAATGAGCAAGTGAAATGCTACCAACTTCGAACAATTACCTATGGTACCACTTCAGCGCCATATTTGGCAACAAGATGTCTTCAAAAGCTCGCAGAAGATCGAAAGGAAGCATATCCATATGGAGCACAAATCCTCAAACACAATTTCTATGTAGATGACGTAATGACTGGATCAAATAGCGTGGCCGAGCTCTTGCAGAGTCAAAAGGAACTAAACCAGCTTACACTAAGGAAGTGGTGCTCTAACCATGCCAAACTACTTGAGCACATAATGCCGAAAGATCAAGAGATACAACTTGATTTCACTAGCAATCAGGAAGATCACGTAAAAACGTTAGGATTGATTTGGTTTCCAAAGAACGACGAATTTAGTATATCAGTGTCCAAAAATGATGCCAACCGAGTAACAAAACGGACCGTTGCATCAGACTTAGCAAAAATATTTGACCCATTAGGCATGATCGCTCCAGTTGTTGTTAGAGCAAAATTGTTTCTTCAAGAACTATGGGAGCTGAAGATGGATTGGGACGCCGCGATTCCGCAAGAACTGTATACCAGATGGATAGAGTTTCGGCAACAACTTCCTGCACTAAACGAAATAAAGATTCCACGACACATTTATGGTCACCGTCTGGTGAAAGATATGCAGCTCCATACTTTTGCAGATGCCTCTGAAAAGGCTTACGGTGCAGCAGTCTACATTCGAGCCACTACTCAAGATGAAACGGTACTTTGTCGGCTGTTGTGTGCTAAGTCAAGAGTAGCACCCATAAAGAAAATTACAATTCCAAGACTGGAACTATGCGCAGCTTAGTTGGCAGCTGAATTAACTCACCGCTTCAAGAAGGATTTGGATCTGAGATATAAACCGAGTTATTTGTGGACGGACTCGGAAATTGTATTATCATGGTTAAATAATTCCACGGCAGCGCTACCAACCTTTGTTGCTAACAGAATAGCATCTATTAAAGGTTACTCTATACCAGAGCAGTGGTGTCATGTCTCATCAAAGGAAAATCCGGCAGACATAGTGTCAAGAGGTCTATCACCAGAACGCATGCAAAATTGTACACTGTGGTTTTATGGACCACTCTTTTTACATGGGAAGACGGAAATTTGGCCACCAGCGTTCAAACTACAAGAACCGATGACTAAGGTTAGCGTACCAACAGTATCGCTCACTACAACCACACACAACGATGCATATTTCGACGTAAGCTGTATAAAACACAATAACTCTTTCCGGAAATTACAGCGAATAACAGCTTACACACTCCGATTCATCAATCGCTGCCAAAGGAATCCAAGAGATACGAGCGAAGGAAATGCATTAACTCCTAAGGAACTCGATGATGCATTATATTTGATCATAAAATCCATGCAGAAGGAGGAGTTCATGTTAGACATCAACCATTTAAAGCGCCATCAGGAGGTCAATCCAAAATAGCCCACTTTGCAGTTTGACATCATTTCTAGATGCAAAGGGAGTAATACGCGTCGGTGGAAGACTAGAGGCGTCAGGATTATCATACGACGCAAAACATCCCATGCTGCTGCCTTACGGTCATCCGCTAACGCGACTATTATTAACTGATCTTCATAAGGAAAATTCACACATTGGGCCACAAGGATTACTCGCCACCGTTAGGCAACATTTCTGGCCGATTAAAGGAAAGGCCCTTGCACGAGTTATAGTTCAACACTGCAACACATGTACGAGAGCCAAGCCGAAACTATTTCATCAGTTGATGGGTAACATACCTGTGGATCGAGTGCAGCCCACCAGACCATTCATCAATGCCGGAGTAGACTTTTGCGGGCCAATTTCAATTCACTACAAGTTGAGGGGCAAAAGACCAACAAAAGCTTATATTGCAGTCTTTTGCTGCTTCTCTACCAAGGCAGTCCATTTCGAGATTGTCTCCGATCTAACAACCGACGCCTTCATTGCAGCACTTAAACGGTTCATCGGTAGGCGAGGACATATTCAAAATCTCTACTGCGATAACGCAACCAACTTTGTTAGGGCGAGCAATCAACTAAGTGAGTTGAAGGATGTCATTTATTCGGCTAAAGGCAGAGAAGCCATTACCAGCACCTGCAGCTCCAAATCCATCAATTTTCGTTTTATACCACCAAGAGCTCCTCACTTCGGCGGACTCTGGGAGGCGGCAGTCAAATCAGCAAAACATTTATTAGTACGATCCATGGCAAACGTATTAATGACGTATGAGGAATTAGAGACAGCAATGATTGACATTGAAGCAGTGTTAAACTCACGCCCAATAACGCCACTATCTAATGATCCAAATGACCTCAGTGCTCTAACTCCTGGTCACTTTCTTATTGGGGAGCCCCTTACAGCAACTGTCGACCAAACTGGAAAGGAGTTACAAGGAAGTTTTCAGAATAGGTGGAAAATGTTAACACACCTCAATCAAAATTTCTGGAACAGGTGGTCACAAGAGTATCTGAGCGAACTGCAGCATCGTTATAAATGGAATACACGGCTCAATAACGTAAAAACCGGAACGTTAATTATCTTAAAGGAAGACAACATGCCAATCATGAAGTGGCCACTGGGAAGAATTGTGAAGATTTATAAGGGAGAGGATGATTGTGTGCGCGTAGTAGATGTGAAAACCGCTTCAGGCATCTTTAAAAGAGCAATACACAGACTGGCCCCACTCTTAATGACAGAAGATGATGAAAAACGTGATGACGAAGACCCCTTCGGATCAAGTCAACAAAACGAAGAGAACGAACCAGAAGAGACACCAAGTAAAAGGGTATGGCGAACAACATCACCGTCCATACTAACGCTTTTGGCAATATGCTTGATCCTACCAATCATTATGGCATCCAATATAGAAGTTAAACGTTTTAAGGAGCATCATGGATTAAAGTGTGAAAACGTCGGCAAAGTTGGCTTAACATCAAGACAATGGGACATCATCGTATACTTTGATCTGCAACCGTTACAGTCACAGTACCAAATTTTCCTCAAGGGGCTTTCAACGTTTCACCAACTTTGCAAAGAAATTAATCAAAAGCCAACATGTGAACAAATCATAGGGGAATTTCAACACATTCAGGAAGAATTTGAAGCAAGTGATGAATTGCTCAGTCTACAGCGTACGCCAAGTAGAATGAAACGAGGAGCGGTGAACTTTGTCGGAAATATGGCAAATGCATTATTTGGAGTATTGGACAACGACTATGCTGTAAAAATGTCAGAAACCATCGACAATATTCGAACTAATGAGGAGCATCTACTGGCACTAGTGAAGAATCAAACATCCATTATAGATTCGACAATTAACGTCATACGAAAGGTCCAGTCAACAATAGAGGCAAGATTCAAGAACTTGGAAAACCAATATCAGCAACTCCTCAATACCGTCCATCCCGACACAGGAGAGACCTATGTATTAAAAATGCAAAACTTAGTGACGTCACTTGCTATACAAATGACGCTACTTACAACGAATTTGCGTCATGTCCATTCGTTGATCCTGGACATTTTGGCAGACACGCATCATGGAAGACTGAGCCCTCAGATCATATCACCTCGCCAACTGAAGGAGGAGCTTATGACCATTCGAAGCCACTTGCCACCATCATACAGCCTTCCGACCGATGGCCATAGCATGAGCAGCTTATACCATCTCATCACAGTAGCTGGTTGCAAGACTGACAAATACGTCATTTTTCATCTCAAAATACCGTTACTAAATGCTGATGATTTCGACTTATTTAAGATAACCCCAATCCCCACAGTAGTAAATAACACCTTTGTGGCTATTCTGACAACTTCAAGGTACCTTGCCATCAACACACTTAGAGACATGTACTGTCCAATGACAGAAGTCGAGCTAAATCTTTGCTTAGCTATGAGCGACAGACGCATATGCCGACTTCAACAACCACTCTACCATCGAGGTGCTGAAATAAGCATGTGTGAAGTGTATCTCCTTAACGAGATGCCCACGTTCTCATAATGCCCAGTAGAAATACTACACCAACAACCAATTTGGATTCAACTTGATCATCCCAATGAATGGATATTTGCTATGAAGGAACCAACAGTAAACAATATCGTGTGCAATGGGGAGCCATCCACCATCACGCTCGAAGGAATCGGTCAACTGAAATTGGAACCAGAATGTATTCTGAAGCAGAAGTTGGCGACTGTTCAAGGGCACCATATTAACTTCACCAGCACTGCGACAGGTCATATCCGATACTCTAGTACTAAACCGAAGGTACCACAGGAAAGGAATTCTGATGCCATCTTCAAGATACAACAAGAAACTCTTGATGAAATACAGCAGCAGCTTGCGCAACAAAATCTAGAGCTGCCTAAGAAAATCGAAGCCCACAATAATCATCACAGCATCACCAGCTACCTCAGCATTACATTAGTAGCAGTCTTAATAATAGGAATTTTGGTGCGATATGGGTACATCAGATGCAGACGACCTAAGCGGCCTCAACCTAAACCCCGAACGCATGTTGGAGTAAGCGAAGGATTAGACTTTACCGTTGTTGTATAATTGAACATCGTTCAAGGCGGGCAGTATGTTTGTACTCATAGTACAAATTTAGTATATGTATTATAAAAATCAATCAATCAAAAAAAACTCTTTTTGTTATCATAATTTTTCCCATTTCCAAAAGTAAAGACATTTACTATCTTTAAATTTTCATTTTTCGGCATGGCATGTAAGCATGTTGACCAGCAACATTAGAATTTCTGATAAAACATCAAGCCAGACGTAATCTGATCCGTCCGGCCATGAGAAAATATGCGAAGCGGCTAGATAACGCGAATTTCCATAGAGAATCGGCAGATCCATAGAACATTCTTTTAGCAATGTAAGCAGTTTTGTGTATATAAAAGAAATTAATGGATAATTAAAGAGACACAGTTATTAATAAGACTTCAAGCGTTTAATTTCTAATAATTGTCCTGTGTTTGGGTGTTTCGCTCAAGCACAAACTTTACAAATCAAATCAACAAAGCAATCGTTGTCAAGGTGAATCACTTTGTCAACATTTTTAAATAACTTTGTCAAGGTGTAACACCTTGATAATTTAAAAAGGAAACTTTGGACAATCAGTCCACCGGGAAGTAAAAGAACTTCTCGTAATAAACACACCCTTTGCATCGATTCTTTAAGCCGCCGTAGGAATGTAGCAGCGCTCAGCAAGTTTCACCGCTATTATCATAGCGACTGCTCCACTGAAATCAAAAACCTCCTGCCTACACGGCAATTTTTCTCCCGCAACACAGGACTAGCCAACTCGGCTCACCTCTTCACCCTACAGCCCTTCCCTTCCCTAGTAGTTCGTTTATAAATAGAACAACTCTCTTCCGCAGTCGGTGTTTCCGAGCTCATATAACATCTCAGAGTTCAAACGCAAGGTTCATCGACATCTACTCATGCACCCTCCAGACCCCTAATCTATCCTATTTCATCTTTCCTTCAGATCAAGCTTACTACTATACACTGCACCATGACTTGTAAGACATAACGGACTAGTAGTACAATGCGTGACTCCTAAGCTTCATCTTAACACAAAAAAAAAAAAAATATGTAAATAAAACATTTGTTTTTTTCAAAACACCAAAGTCACGATCATTTGGTAAGTATGAATGGCCCGAAATTAAAAATTTGTGATTTAGAATTTCGATATCGTTTTCTGAAGACTGAACAATTTTCATCCAAGTTAATGCCAGTTTTATGTTACGATTTTGTCCTGTACATGAGTCACTATATGCAATAATATGCTTTTGAGTTGTGACATTCTTTAGATGTTTTATACAACACGAAGCCACTACCCGAGAAGCTCTTGATGTTATTGTTTCGTCCCAAAGATACATGTCAATATTATTGTTATGAAAATTATGGAATCCCAAATTTAAAACGTACATATTCCTTTGGTAATATGATAAGGAAATCGTAAGTTTGGGAAAAGGTAATGATTTTTGAAAGTCAAATGAAAATCCAAAATATTCATCTGATCTTTTCAGCTGCTTTTTTCTGATCTTATAGACACTTTCTGGCCATTTCTGCCGATCTCAAATGTAAATCGTGTTGAAGGTTTAATTGCATTTTTTCACCTTCATCCTCACAAGCTTGAATCTGTACTTTTAAAAAATCGCATTTTTGACATGTGTCTTTTCTAGGTTGATGAAAGTGCAAATTAAAATAATTTTTCAAGGATTTCCTCTATATCCACTCGTTAACATGTTGTTGTTTATTATTTTTACACTTTTCAAGATGGAGATTGTACATTTTCCTAATATTTAGATCTGGACCATATTTTCTATGGGGATTATGACACCTTGTGTAATGGCTACTAAAGGCAGGGAAGCTTTGAATGAGCTCTTTGACCCCAATTATGAGAGATTCTTCAGTTTTTCTTCCGGAATTTTCAGATTTTCCACGCAAATCTTCTCTAGGAACATCCTTTTTAATAGCACGAGCCAGACGTCCGTCTGAGATGTTGAAAGTATCGAGAAAGGATGTTTTACAAACCAACACACATACATTTTCATGTGTCAAATAATATTTAAATTGGCATTGGCTTGGTTTTGATTTGGAGTTCTCTTTTTGGCTATTTCTCGTTTAAATATACTATGTAAAAACAAATTTTGCTTCGTAAAGTTTGCTAACTTCCAAAATTTATCAAGGATAAGTTGTCGATTAAAAGAACTTATTTTTTATATACAATTTTTTAAACAACAAGGTTTAACTGCAGTTCTTTTTGTAAAAATAATCCCACCAAAAAAACATTAAAAATGTGAATTAGAAGTTCGTGGGCGCGGAAATTATTTATTGGGACAGTTTAAAACACACTTATAACAAAAAGAAGTGATATGGATTAGTCAAGATGTATCGTTAATAGCATGAAATAATTAAACACGTGCATTTACGAACGAATTCAAAGGAATTATACAACTGCCAATTTTTATTTAAAACTCAATAAAGTATTATAATAATACTTACTTTTTTGAGTTTTAAATAAAAATTGGCAGTTGTATAATTCCTTTGAATTCGTTCGTAAATGCACGTGTTTAATTATTTCATGCTATTAACGATACATCTTGACTAATCCATATCACTTCTTTTTGTTATAAGTGTGTTTTAAACTGTCCCAATAAATAATTTCCGCGCCCACGAACTTCTAATTCACATTTTTAATGTTTTTTTGGTGGGATATCACTCTTTTTTGTTTTAATACATTCTAAAATAAAAGTAAATAATCTTCTGTATAAAGAAATATTATGTATTTAATTGTTCATTATATTTTTTTATTTATTTTATAAGTAGGTAATAACAAAACAGCAAAATACAGGAATTCAAACAAATATTATTGTCTTTGTAAAAAAAAACATAAGCTCCTTTTGAGTTTCTCGGCCAAGATTTTTTCTGCACTATGGAATCATTGATCCATAACCAGCTCGATTTTTGTTTCAACACGCTGATGTAATGACCTTGTTCGAGTGTTCCTGTATGGAATATAGCACTAATCACTTTATAATTTGGACCTCCTATATGCAATTTTGCAGAAGTGACAGCTTTGATATCGCATTGCTCAATTTTAATAAACTTTTTATTTTTCAGTTCGAATAATTTCAATTGTATTATGAGAACAAGTGCTGCCGAAATCATTTCCGATTTACGAATATTTTGAGTGTACGAACAATTTTTACATTGACCACTCAGGGTTACTCGTTTTCCAAATTCATGATCAATAAGTTGCCATGTCGAGGGGGTTGTGAAGAAAATGGTAATGCGTCCTCTTGAGGTGGCCTCGGTGGATCTAACTATTTATTGAGTATACTATATGGCTTATTGTATTCTACTTATCATACCCTTTCATTTGATACCCATGTCGAGGGGGTTGTGAAGAAAATGGTAATCCGCCCTCTTGAGATGACCGCCATGGATCTAACCAGATATTGAGTATATTACATCGCTTATGGTATTCTACTTATGATACCCTTTCAATTGATACCTATGTCGAGGTGGTGGCGAAGAAATGGTAGTCCGCCCTCCTGAGACGGCCGCCATGGATATAAAGACATAGCTTATTGTATTCTACTTATCATACCCATTCATTTGATACCCATGTCGAAGGGGTTGTAAAGAAAATGGTAATCCGCCCTCTTGAGATGACCGCCGTGGATCTAACCAGATATTGAGTATACTATATTGCTTATTGTGTTCTACTTAAGATACCCTTTCATTTGATACCCATGTCGTGGGGGTTGTGTAGAAAATGGTACTGCGTCCTCTTGAGGTGGCCTCGGTGGATCTAACTATTTATTGAGTATACTATATTGCTTATTGTATTCTACTTATCATACCCTTTCATTTGATACCCATGTCGAGGAGGTTGAGAAGAAAATGGTAATCCGCCCTCTTGAGATGACAGCCATGGATCTAACCATATATTGAGTATATTATATCGCTTATGGTATTCTACTTATGATACCCTTTCAATTGTCGAGGTGGTGGTGAAGAAATGGTAGTCCGCCCTCTTGAGACAGCCGCCATGGATATAAAGACATAGCTTATTGCATTCTACTTATCATACCCTTTCATTTGATACCCATGTCGAGGGGGTTGTGAAGAAAATGGTAATGCGTCCTCTTGAGATGGCCTCGGTGGATCTAACTATTTATTGAGTATACTATATTGCCTATTGTCTTCTACTTATCATACATTTTCATTTGATACCCATGTCGAGGGGGTTGTGAAGAAAATGGTAATGCGTCCTCTTGAGGTGGCCTCGGTGGATCTAACTATTTATTGAGTATACTATATTGCTTATTGTCTTCTACTTATCATACCCTTTCATTTGATACCCATGTCGAGGGGGTTGTGAAGAAAATGGTAATCCGCCCTCTTGAGATGACCGCCATGGATCTAACCAGATATTGAGTATATTATATCGTTTATGGTATTCTACTTATGATACCCTTTCAATTGATACCTATGTCGAAGTGGTGGTGAAGAAATGGTAGTCCGCCCTCTTGAGACGGCCGCCATGGATATAAAGACATAGCTTATTGTCTTCTACTTATCATACCCTTTCATTTGATACCCATGTCGAGGGGGTTGTGAAGAAAATGGTAATCCGCCCTCTTGAGATGACCGCCATGGATCTAACCAGATATTGAGTATATTATATCGTTTATGGTATTCTACTTATGATACCCTTTCAATTGATACCTATGTCGAAGTGGTGGTGAAGAAATGGTAGTCCGCCCTCTTGAGACGGCCGCCATGGATATAAAGACATAGCTTATTGTATTCTACTTATCATACCCTTTCGTTTGATACCCATGTCGAGGGGGTTGTGAAGAAAATGGTACTGCGTCCTCTTGAGGTGGCCTCGGTGGATCTAACTTTTTATTGAGTATACTATATTGCTTATTGTATTCTACTTATCATACCCTTTCATTTGATACCCATGTCGAGGGGGTTGTGAAGAAAATGGTAATCCGCCCTCTTGAGATGACCGCCATGGTATTCTACTTATCATACCCTTTCGTTTGATACCCATGTCGAGGGGGTTGTGAAGAAAATGGTAATGCGTCCTCTTGAGGTGGCCTCGGTGGATCTATCTTTTTATTGAGTATACTATATCGCTTCTTGTATTCTACTTATCATACCCTTTCATTTGATACCCATGTCGAGGGGGTTGAGAAGAAAATGGTAACCCGCCCTCTTGAGATGACCGCCATGGATCTAACCAGATATTGAGTATATTATATCGCTTATGGTATTCTACTTATGATACCCTTTCAATTTATACCTATGTCGAGGTGGTGGTGAAGAAATGGTAGTCCGCCCTCTTGAGACGGCCGCCATGGATATAAAGACATAGCTTATTGTATTCTACTTATCATACCCTTTCGTTTGATACCCATGTCGAGGGGATTGTGAAGAAAATGGTACTGCGTCCTCTTGAGGTGGCCTCGGTGGATCTAACTTTTTATTGAGTATACTATATTGCTTATTGTATTCTACTTATTATACCGTTTCATTTGATACCCATGTCGAGGGGGTTGTGAAGAAAATGGTAATCCGCCCTCTTGAGACGCGTACCATGCGTACACTTTTTGTTTATCATCGAAATGATAGGAAATGCTATTTGACATCAACAGTGCTGGATTTGACTAACTTGTAACGAATATGTCATATTTTTATATATAAATTGCGATTACGATCTCGGCATTCAGTATTTCAAAATTTTACTGTACATTTGTACTGTGAACTACATGTTTTTTATAGTAATAAGTTAGTACCTAAGCTAGAATAGTAAGGGCCGGTTTCACAGTGCGAACTTAAGTTTTGCTTAAACTTAAGTAAATTGTCTCACTTAAGTATAACTTAAGTCAAATTCCGTTTCACAGTGCAATTTTTTCTTCTTCTTACTATTATATTTGTTTCTTACGGCGGCACTTCAATATTGTAAATTATGTACTTACAATAGCCGAACTTTACATGTAAAATTTTCTTTTAATCGCGTTTTCCTTGAAATGTACTGGAATCAACTGACATTTGAATTTTCTATGCATTCTGATTTAAGCAAAACTTAAGTCTAGAGAAATGCCTACTTAAGTTACACTTAAGTATATTTTAAGTAGCGACTGTGAAACAGGCATCCATACTTAAGTATAACTTAAGTTAATTTTTATACTTAAGTTCGCACTGTGAAACCGGCCCTAAGTAAATTAAAATTAATAATAATTAAGAATATGTAAATAGCGATCTGAATCCACTTAGTTTAATTTTTTTAGCACTAGTAGTAATAAGGCCAGAAAGGCAAGGTGATAGTGGTGGTGCCGAAGAGCAGGCGCAAAACCATGAGAATTTTAATTGCTTATAGTTGTAGAATTGAATAAATGGATGTACGGACTAAGGTCCAACTAGAAATGTAAGTGAGTGTATAAGGCCCTGACATATAGCGAAGTCGGCCTCTAATGTCATAGAGTAAGAACCATGTATAATAAGAAATGATGCTCAATAAAAATTCTTCTTTAAATTAATTAATTATAGTACCTAACGCAATCTGATACCATAGTTGCGACTAACCACATTAAATGAATACATTTTGTTAATCATCTAATGCCATCTAGCATCAACAGTTCGAGTAAACACTTTTCGACTAACTAGTAGCACCATCTCATTTATTGAGCAATTGAAATAACTTAGAGCGCCATCTGACAGAATAATTTTGAGTACCCACTTTTTTAGACTGAAGGAGAAGAAAAAAGTTCGATTCGAAATGTAAAAAATGTAAAAATAAAGAAAACGAAGAATGATAGGAAAAAAAACTCATGGAATAATAAATTATTTATATTTTGGTTATCGGTTACAAATGAAAAATTACTTATATTGCTTATAAAAAGGTGATAAATCGCATAATTTTATAAAAAAAACACCTTGTTTTCTATGTTTAGGCGTAAATAAGGCATTAGCTGTTTCCCCTTACGAACTCGGCAAACTACCGCTTGCCTTGATTTTGGAGTTTACTGTTACATATTTTTCACCATTATTTCTTTTATCCTTATTAAGGTTTTGAGCATATTTTTTTTCATTTCTGCATCCCCTTTTTCGTACACGAAGAGTTTCTGTTCATTCCGTTATGCTGTTTTCCTTTTCTGATGACTCCATAGAAGTCGATTCTTCATTACTCTCAGATGTCTCTTTCTGGGGTTAACGCTTTTTCTCATTTTAGAAAATATTTCTATAAAGTAATAATGCGCATTGAAAGCCACCTAATTCCATAACTTAATTAAGTATGTTTTACCTGATTCGCTGTCTGATAACATCATATAAAAGTAATTTTAATAAAATAATGCTAATTATGTGTACCTACTATATTAGATGTCACTATAATATAATTTACAAAACTGCACTATTCTTTCGCACTTGTAAAAAATTATTTAGACAAAAATATACTTTTTAATATAGCACGTTTTTAAAACGAACTAAAAAGTATAAAATAATTTCTCCTAGCCCCCATACAGATTTAGAACCTCAAGCATATTCCTAACACCATACAAATAGTCATGAAAATTTGTGATCGTGAATTTTTGGGGCGTGGGGCGCATACATGAATTTCTCAGCCGAGAACTCTACACTCCTTACTATTGTCTATAGCATGCGCCCCACGTTTTTTCGTTTAAAATCTTACAAATATTTTTATAGCTATTACAAATTCACAATCACAAATTTTCAGGACTCTTTGTATGGTGTTAGAAATATGTTTGAGGTTCTAAATCTGTATGGGGCTAGGAGAAATTATTTTATCAAGGCAAGCGGTAGATTGCCGAGTTCGTAAGGGCAAACACCTAATGCCTTATTTACGCCTAAACATAGAAAACAAGGTGTTTTTTTTATAAAATTATGCGATTTATCACCTTTTTATAAGCAATATAAGTAATTTTTCATTTGTAACCGATAACCAAAATATAAATAATTTATTATTCCATGAGTTTTTTTTTCCTATCATTCTTCGTTTTCTTTATTTTTACATTTTTTACATTTCGACTCGAACTTTTTTCTTCTCCTTCAGTCTAAAAAAGTGGGTACTCAAAATTATTCTGTCAGATGGCGCTCTAAGTTATTTCAATTGCTCAATAAATGAGATGGTGCTACTAGTTAGTCGAAAAGTGTTTACTCGAACTGTTGATGCTAGATGGCATTAGATGATTAACAAAATGTATTCATTTAAAGTAGTTAGTCGCAACTATGGTATCAGATTGCGTTAGGTACTATAAAAAACATGTAGTTCACAGTACAAATGTACAGTAAAATTTTGAAATACTGAATGCCGAGATCGTAATCGTAATTTATTTCTAAAAATATGACATATTCGTTACAAGTTTGTCAAATCCAGCACTGTTGATGTCAAATAGCATTTCCTATCATTTCGCGTCTCAAGAGAGCGGATTACCATTTTTTTCACAACCCCCTCGACATGGGTATCAAATGAAAGGGTATGATAAGTAGAATACAATAACCTATGTCTTTATATCCATGGCGGCCGTCTCAAGAGGGCGGACTACCATTACTTCACCACCACCTCGACATAGGTATCAATTGAAAGGGTATCATAAGTAGAATACCAAAAGCGATATAATATACTCAATATATGGTTAGATCCATGGCTGTCATCTCAAGAGGGCGGATTACCATTTTCTACACAACCCCCTCGACATGGGTATCAAATGAAAGGGTATGATAAGTAGAATACAATAAGCTATGTCTTTATATCCATGGCGGCCGTCTTAAGAGGGCGGACTACCATTTCTTCACCACCACCTCGACATAGGTATCAATTGAAACGGTATCATAAGTAGAATACCAAAAGCGATATAATATACTCAATATATGGTTAGATCCATGGCTGTCATCTCAAGAGGGCGGATTACCATTTTCTACACAACCCCCTCGACATGGGTATAAAATGAAAGGGTATGATAAGTAGAATACAATAAGCTATGTCTTTATATCCATGGCGGCCGTCTCAAGAGGGCGGACTACCATTTCTTCACCACCACCTCGACATAGGTATCAATTGAAAGGGTATCGTAAGTAGAATACCAAAAGCGATATAATATACTCAATATATGGTTAGATCCATGGCTGTCATCTCAAGAGGGCGGATTACCATTTTCTTCTCAACCCCCTCGACATGGGTATCAAATGAAAGGGTATGATAAGTAGAATACAATAAGCTATGTCTTTATATCCATGGCGGCCGTCACAAGAGGGCGGACTACCATTTCTTCACCACCACCTCGACATAGGTATCAATTGAAAGGGTATCATAAGTAGAATACCATAAGGGATATAATATATTCAATATATGGTTAGATCCATGGCTGTCATCTCAAGAGGGCGGATTACCATTTTCTTCTCAACCCCCTCGACATGGGTATCAAATGAAAGGGTATGATATGTAGAATACAATAAGCAATATAGTATACTCAATAAATAGTTAGATCCACCGAAGCCACCTGAAGAGGACGCATTACCATTTTCTTCACAACCCCCACGACATGGGTATCAAACGAAAGGGTATGATATGTAGAATACAATAAGCTATGTCTTTATATCCATGGCGGCTGTCTCAAGAGGGCGGACTACCATTTCTTCACCACCACCTCGACATAAGTATCAATTGAAAGGGTATCATAAGTAGAATACCAAAAGCGATATAATATACTCAATATATGGTTAGATCCATGGCTGTCATCTCAAGAGGACGCATTACCATTTTCTTCACAACCCCCACGACATGGGTATCAAACGAAAGGGTATGATAAGTAGAATACAATAAGCTATGTCTTTATATCCATGGCGGCCGTCTCAAGAGGGCGGACTACCATTTCTTCACCACCACCTCGACATAGGTATCAATTGAAAGGGTATCATAAGTGGAATACCATAAGCGATATAAAATACTCAATATCTGGTTAGATCCATGGCAGTCATCTCAAGAGGGCGGATTACCATTTGCTACACAACCCCCTCGACATGGGTATCAAATGAAAGGGTATGATAAGTAGAAGACAATAAGCAATATAGTATACTCAATAAATAGTTAGATCCACCGAGGCCACCTCAAGAGGACGCATTACCATTTTCTTCACAACCCCTTCGACATGGGTATCAAATGAAAGGGTATGATAAGTAGAATACAATAAGCTATGTCTTAATATCCATGGCGGCCGTCTCAAGAGGGCGGACTACCATTTCTTCACCACCACCTCGACATAGGTATCAATAGTAGAATACCATAAGCGATATAATATACTCAATATCTGGTTAGATCCATGGCAGTCATCTCAAGAGTGCGGATTACCATTTTCTTCACAACCCCCTCGACATGGGTATCAAATGAAAGATTATGATAAGTAGAATACAATAAGCATTATAGTATACTCAATAAATAGTTAGATCCACCGAGGCCACCTCAAGAGGACGCATTACCATTTTATTCACAACCCCCACGACATGGGTATCAAATGAAAGGATATGATAAGTAGAATACAATAACCAATGTCTTTATATCCATGGCGGCCATTTCAAGAGGGCGGACTACCATTTCGTCACCACCACCTCGACATAGGTATCAATTGAAAGGGTATCATAAGTAGAATACCATAAGCGATATAATATACTCAATATCTGGTTAGATCCATGGCGGTCATCTCAAGAGGGCGGATTACCATTTTCTTCACAACAGCCTCGACATGGGTATCAAATGAAAGGGTATGATAAGTAGAATACAATAAGCAATATAGTATACTCAATAAATAGTTAGATCCATGGCGGTCATCTCAAGAGGGCGGATTACCATTTTCTTCACAACCCCCTCGACATGGGTATCAAATGAAAGGGTATGATAAGTAGAATGCAATAAGCAATATAGTATACTCAATAAATAGTTAGATCTACCGAGGCCACCTCAAGAGGACGCATTACCATTTTCTTCACAACCCCCACGACATGGGTATCAAATGAAAGGATATGATAAGTAGAATACAATAACCTATGTCTTTATATCCATGGCGGCCATTTCAAGAGGGCGGACTACCATTTTTTCACCACCACCTCGACATAGGTATCAATTGAAAGGGTATCATAAGTAAAATACCATAAGCGATATAATATACTCAATATATGGTTAGATCCATGGCGGTCATCTCAAGAGGGCGGATTACCATTTTCTTCACAACCGTCTGGACATGGGTATCAAATGAAAGGGTATGATATGTAGAATACAATAAGCAATATAGTATACTCAATAAATAGTTAGATCCACCGAGGCCACCTCAAAAGGACGCAGTACCATTTTCTTCACAACCCCCTCGACATAGGTATCAAATGAAAGGGTATGATAAGTAGAATACAATAAGCTATGTCTTTATCTCCATGGCGGCCGTCTCAAGAGGGCGGACTACAATTTCTTCACCACCACCTCGACATAGGTATCAACTGAAAGGGTATCGTAAGTAGAAGACAATAAGCAATATAGTGTACTCAATATCTGGTTAGATCCACGGCGGTCATCTCAAGAGGGCGGATTACCATTTTCTTTACAACCCCTTCGACATGGGTATCAAATGAATGGGTATGATAATTAGAATACAATAAGCTATGTCTTTATATCCATGGCGGCCGTCTCAAGAGGGTGGACTACCATTTCTTCATCACCACCTCGACATAGGTATCAATTGAAAGGGTATCATAAGTAGAATACCATAAGCGATATAATATACTCAATATCTGGTTAGATCCATGGCGGTCATCTCAAGAGGGCGGATTACCATTTTCTTCTCAACCCCCTCGACATGGGTATCAAATGAAAGGGTATGATAAGTACACTTTGATTTCTGAACAACAATTGAAAAAATTTTATTTTATCAGAATCTATATATATACAAATTTTGCTTATTAATAAAAAAAAAACATTATTAAAAAATAATAAATAACAATACTTGAATGCTGGCAATGAACTCACGTGCCAGCAGCGAAGTTCATTCATTTCGCGAAAGTGCATAAGGAAGCAATTGCACCACATCGAAGTTGACTTACTTAATAAAAATGCTTATGCGCAAATTGCATAAGTGCATTGACTTTGCTTCGCGAAATGAATGAAGCTTTACATAATATTAAGTATGTATATTAGAATTATATGTACTGTGTACATTCTCCCGCCTCAAGGTTTAGTGATGGAAGCTCTATTTGTGATTGATGTTCCGGGATACAGGTTCTTAGTGCGGGGGTTGGCTTTGCCTTGGTGTATAATGTGACGCCTCGTCTTCGCTTGCACCATATGTAGAGTAAAAACGCGAGAATGCCCAGAACCAAAATATAAGTGCTGCTGTAATGATGTAGGTCATGGATATTTAAGGTTGACATACTTTCCACTTGTTGTTTTTGCAGTTTAATTGCTTTATCCAGTTGAGCTAGGTCAGTAGATTCAACCTTACTGACTATTTGTGGAATTGCCAGCCAGGATGAATTACTGATGTTTTGGTTGATATGATCCGAAATTAATTTGTTTTCAGTTATAACTGACAATTCAAGAGTGGATTGTAGGTGATTGGCGTTGATGTGTAGAGTTTGATGGTTAATCACACAGTTGGCCTTTAACTGAAGAATTCCAGTTCCACTTAAAATTTGAGTGTATATTACATTGTTACAGTTGATCTCAATGCGTAACTCTTCTCTAAGGATAAACAGCCATTTGTTGTTGGTATTTAATTTTATCCACTGGTTTTGCATGTCTCGTGCCCTTAATTTACAGAATGGTGAAAGTTTCCTTCCGTTATTCAACATCTCCATTTCAGAATGACTCACGTTGGACCTTAATGTATACATAGGTACCTTGAGGCTGCAGATTAGTTGATCTTCTGCTAGGCGCTGACAAGTTCTTAGGTCCTCTTCGCTTGTGGGGCTAAATCGGTCCTTTCTGGCGTTCCAGGTTCAACATAAACAAATTTGTCCTCGTATACTGCAGGAATGGGAATGAGTTCATATAGGCGATATGATTCGGTGCTTAGCAAAGGGATGCGAACGTCAAACAGGATCTTATTTTCGGTGACTCTTAAATTAACATGCATTGAGTTGTAGAGAGTCCGTAATGACTGCGTGGTTCCAGTGCCTGGAAGTTGCAAGTATTGAGGCAGGTGTTCTCGTATTACCTTTAATTGTCCATTGAGCTGAACAGGTGTTAAAAGTAAGGGATTAATTCTTCCGTGTTTGGTGTCCATTACAACTGATATAATACTTCTTTGTATGTTGTGAAATGATATCAATGTTAGGGTTATTAAGACAGCGGCTGAATTAAATGCTTCGGTCGCTAACATTTCGTATTGAGAGTGATTTAATCTGTTCACGATAGTTTCAATCTGTAGTTTAACTCTCGATAGCTGTAATTGCACTGCTTTATGATTCTTCTTAATGACATTGATGGTATTCTCTACAATAGACGTCTGATTTTTCAACAATAATTTCCAATAGTTCTCATCTTGTGCAATTTGGTTAATTTGAGCTTCAAATTGTTCTGCGCACTCTGTATCTAGAACTCCGAAGAGTTTGTTGAGGACTGTGCCTACAATTTCTAATGGTGCCCTTTTGCTGCGAACGTGAGGCTGCTCGTTTTGTTCGTACAATAATTCATTAAGATGTTCTGCTTCAAGTGCTTGAAAATTCAGTTGCGTGATTGTGGCCTGACAGAGTTCTCTTGATAGTCTGCTTTCTTCTTTACAGATTGCGTTTAGTCGTTTGATTGAATTTTGTATAGCAGAAAATTCCTTCCAGTAAGTTGTCAGGTTGTAATATATAAGAAGATTCCATTCACTAGAGTATAGACTGACTTCAGAGATGTCATTAAAGTAAATTCCCTCATTGTTTGCTAAGTTATTTATTTCATATGGTCTGTTGGCCTTAGCTGTGGCTAGGACACAACATAGCGACAGTAGTAACAAATGTCCCTTGACCTTAGATGTTCTGGTGCTACCTTCGTTTATCTGGGTGTCAGAATCTGTTCGATTTCGCTTTTGAGGGTCGTCATTAGCTGAGTTCTTGTGCCGTTTGAGACCGTTTTGTCTAGATATTTGATCCTTATTTGTGTCCTTGGGGGCAGAATGAGGTGGTGGAGAGTCACTGTCAGAGTCCATTGCTTCAATTGAGGTGTCACGTATATTATTCTCATCATTATTAATTGGTAGCATTGAGATTTTAGTAATAGGTCGTTTAAGCACTCCGGATTTCGTTCTTAATGTAACGACTCTGATGAGCCCATCACTTCCAGGGTGTACCTCACTTATTCTTCCAAGAGCCCAACGAGATGGGGGTAGATTATCTTCTTTTATTAACACGAGATCTCCCTTTGCTGGGTTTAGCTTTCTCTGTGCCCATTTTGGTCGTTGCTGAAGCCTTCCAAGATATTCAGTGGACCATTTTTTCCAGAATTCTTGGTACATTTTTCCCACTTGGTCCCATCTTTTAATGAAGCTAGGAGATTTTTCCAAATAGTCTTTATCAGGTGGCGACATGATAGGTGCGCCAGTTAGAAAGTGACCAGGTGTCAACACTTCTAGGCTCTCAGGGTCTTGTGACAATGGACACAATGGACGAGAATTGAGACATGCTTCGATCTGGGTCATTAGTATTGTCATTTCTTCATAGGTTAATTTTGTTTCTCCGACCACTCTACGCATGTGGTGCTTAACGGATTTCACGCCAGCTTCCCACAGGCTTCCAAAATGTGGTGATGATGGAGGTATAAAGTGCCATTGAGTACCTGTTTCTGTTAGGGCTTCGTTAACTTCATTTTTATATGTGGCTTGCTGATGAAGATTGCTGATTATCTTGCTTGCACCTACGAAATTAGTCGCATTATCGCTATACATGTGTGCCACAAGACCTCTTCGACTGACTAATCTCTTAAAGGCGGCTATAAAGGCCAGATGTCAGATCTGTGACTACCTCAATGTGGATTGCCTTCGTAGTTAGACATATGAAAATTGCTATGTATCCCTTGTAAGTGCGACTGCCTCTACCAGTTTTTACTAGCAAGTCGAATGGTCCCGCATAATCCACACCAGTATGAGTAAATGGATGACTTGGAATGACTCTGGCCGAGGGCAACATTCCCATTAGTTGTTGGGACATTTCAGCCTTGTATCGGTGGCATTTAACGCATTTATGTATCTGAACCTTAACTGATTTTAATCCATTGATTATCCAGTATTTCTGACGAATTACTTCCAGAGTAAGATTATTTCCTCCGTGTAATGTCTTCTTGTGAGCCTGGTCTATTATAAGCGTAGTTAGCTCGCTCTTATGTGGGATAATAATCGGATGTTTCTGATCAAAGGTCAAAGTTGATTTTTCTAATCTACCGCCCACACGTAATATATCATTTGAGTCGACGAATGGATTTAGTGTGAGTAATCGACTTGTCCTTGGTAGCTCCTGCCCTTCTCGTAGTTTTTTAATTTCTTCTTCAAAATGTCTCTCCTGGACGAATTTTATGATTGAGACTGATGCTTCTTCAATTTCCTTGACAGTTAATGACTCAGTTTGTCTTTTATTCCGTGTTTGCTTCAAATTATTAATGAATCGCTTACAAAATGCAACAATGCGTAGAATTTTCCAGAGTGAGGTGTGCCGTTGTAATATTTGATCGAACATATGCGTTTCTTCTGTACATATCAGTGAATGAGCTGCAGGTTTTTTTCTCTCCAATTCTGTTTCCTCAATTTCTACTCCTGGATATGTGATTTTTGCATGTTTCAGCCACTGTGGGCCTTCCCACCACAGCGAATGTGCTTCTAAATGTGACGGATATAGTCCCCTCGAGGCTACATCTGCAGGATTCTCGGATGACCTTACATAATACCAGCTTTCTTTTTTTGTTTGCGATTGTATCTCTGCGACTCTATTCCCCACAAATGTTTTCCATTTGTGTGGATCAGCCATAATCCATGCGAGCACTATCTTTGAGTCTGTCCAGGCAAAACATTTCAAATTTGGAATATCTAGATTAGTCACTGTTTCTTTCAGTAACCTTGCAAGCAGATGTGCTCCACACAGTTCTAACCGTGGCAGCGTTAGTTTTGCCTTAAGTGGAGCAACCTTAGTTTTAGCCGTTAGCAATGATGCACTTATTTTACCTGGTTGAACTGCTCTAAAGTAGATTGCTGCACTGTACGCCTTTTCTGAAGTATCTGAGAATCCGTGCAGCTCGTAGTAGCCAGCGTTAGATCTGTAATTGATCCATCTTGGTATTTGAATTTTTGATAGCTGAGGCAATTCTTGTTTGATTCGTTTCCATTTTAATTTCATTTTTTCAGGGAGCGTCTGGTCCCAGTCTATGTTCTCTGCCCAAATTTCTTGAAATAGTAATTTTATTGTAATGGTTACTGGCGCTAGTAGTCCAATGGGATCAAATATCTTAGCAGCTTCGGATAGTAATTCCCGTTTGCTCAGCGGTTCTCGGTCTTCTGGAAGTTTCACCTTTATTTTGAAGTAATCAGTAGAAGGACTCCAATGAACCCCAAGTGCTTTAATGGATCTTTCGTGATCGAAATCGAATTCTGGAGCTGATTCTCGTAATTCCCATGGCAGTTTTTGTAACAGTTCTGTATTGTTGCTATTCCATTTCCGTAAATTGAATCCTCCGCTCTTTAGAGACCTGATAAGCTCTGTACTTATTTTACTTGCTTCCTCCAAGGTATCCCCACCGGAGACAATATCATCTACGTATGTGTCTCTCAAAATAATCCTTTCTGCAAGCGGATAATCCTTGGCTGTATCTTTGGCTAGTTGTTGTAGCGTCCGTATTGCGAGAAATGGGGCGCTAGCGGTTCCATAGGAGACTGTGGTTAGTTTATATTCCTGGACAGGTTCGTTTGGAGAGTTTCGCCATAAAATTCTTTGATAATTTTGGTCTCGAATGTCTATTTTTATCTGACGATACATTTTTTCGATGTCAGATGTAAATACCACCTTATGTTTCCGCCATCTAGTTAAAATTGAAACTAAGTTCTGTTGTATTTGTGGTCCAACTAAAAGTATTTCGTTTAGGCTTTCTTGATTATACCGTTTTGCGGAGCCATCAAACACCACTCTTAGTTTTGTTGTTGTATTGTCATGTTTCATTACTGCGTGGTGAGGTAGATAATATGCTGTGTCGACTGTGTCAGTTGCTAAAATCATGTGACCAAGTTGCAAATATTCATTCATGAAATCCTTGTACAAGATTTCTAGAGTTTTATTTCCTTTGAATTTCTTTTCCATTTGGAGCAATCTTGCCATGACAATATCTCTTGAACCACCTAGATTCGCGACTATGGGGTCCTTTTTAAATGGTAATCTTACCACATATTGTCCATCGGAATGCCTTCGATGAGTAGTTCTGTAATGAGTTTCACATATTAAGTCTTCACTTGTCATGACTGGATCCGTATTTAGGGTGCATTCACGTACAAAGCTGGCAACAAGCGCCTTGTGACTTACAGCTTGCTGCAAGCGCTTACGAAAACTTATGTATTTCACAGTAAACGCTGGAAGAAATTACAGTCATCGAGATGTCTTCGTCAAGTGACGATGAGCTATTTTTAATTGAAAATGTAGCGTTGAAACTATTACGAAAAAGGCAACGTGCGCATAAAATTAACCTCGAAAGAAGCCGATTAGGTGAATACCACCATCTATTTCCTCAATTGAAATACGATAAGGTTAGATTTTTCTCTTATGTGAGAATGGAATTGAGCACGTTTAACTACATTCTTTCAAAAGTCGAAGGATTATTAACAAAGAACTGGGGAAACTGGCACAAGCAACCAATATATCCGGAAGAGCGCTTAGTTATTTGTTTGAGGTAAGGCTATTAAAAGAATAACAACTTTTAAGGAAAATTTTGTTTATTATGTAATGTTAATAAAATTTTCTTCGGTAACAAATTCAGCAATGTCTTCATTTCCATCAATTTGTTCAGTGTCGTAGTCGTCAACAGAATTACTTTGTAGAGAAGTGGTGATGGCTGAAATTGGAATGGTGTTTCTAGTTTTTAGAGACTCTATGCAGTAATGTACCGGATAAGCAAACTGCTGAACGACATCTTGAATCCTACTACGAAAGGGAAATATGTGCTCCGGTGTTATCTTTCTCACATGCGGTAGTAACGTCTTGAAGAACAAAAAATGCTCATCATCAGCTACTGTTTCTCCTTTGCCACTCTTTTTTTGCGACAAAATTTCCAGTTTTTTTCGTTCAATCTCTAATATTGTAGATTGATAGTCATCAGATCTTTTACGTTTAATTCGATTAACCGCATGTGTGTTAAAACTTCTTATATTTGGTGTTGCCACTTCTTCAACCTCGGTAGTGGCAGAGGGAATAGTTGTGGCGCGGCCACTTGAATCCTCTGTAGCGTTGTTATTGGCATTATTTTCTACATGATCTGCCTCTTTGCCACTTGTGCTAGGCACAACTTCTTCAAGATATTCTTCTATGGCGTGTACATTGTAATCTTCTGTCGCCTCTAAATCTGCGATTGCAGAACAGTTACCTGACGTTTGTCGAGGTCTAACTATTTCTTTTAAGAAAGAAAGAGCTTTAAAGTGTTGCCATTTGCTAGTCATCATTTCTGCAGCTCCGGCTCCAGATTTCGGGCGTGTTACTTTTGTGAGTTCCGAGGCATATTGATCTCTGAGGTACTTCCACTTTTTTTTCAGCAAATGATCTGAAAATAAGAACATGCATACATACAACTTTGAGGTTCTCACAAATATTAAAATGAAAAAAGTTAAAAATCTTAAAAATTCCTTTATAAATCGTATGCTCTCTAACAATTTTCTTCACTTGCAGGTACTTAGCCACTGGCTCGCCGTTCAAGACTCTCTCTTTCAGTTTCCGCGTTGGTACAAGTACTGTATGCGACATAGTTAGAGAAGTAGTGCGGGCCATATGGAAAACCCTTTGTCCTCTACATATGCCTGTGCCAACAAAGGATCTATTTTTAGAAATCTCCAATGATTGTTTCTCCCTCTGGAACTTTCCTAATTGTTTAGGATGTTTAGATGGTAAGCACGTGAGGATAAAGTGCCCAGCTCAATCAGGATCAATGTTTCATAACTACAAACAATTTTTCTCAACAGTCTTGCAGGGCGTAGCAGACGCTCATTACCGTTTTGTAGTTATTGATGTGGGTGGTTGTGGAAAACAAAATGACGGGAGTACATTTGCATCATCTGATCTGTTTAAAATAATGCAAAAACAAAAGCTTGATATTGCTAACCCAACATTTCTACCAGGAACCAATGTCAAAGCGCCATATGTCTTTGTCGGAGATGATGCATATCCACTAATGACCAACCTCATTAAACCCTTCTCAAAAAATAATCTTAGTTTTGATGAGGAAATGTACAATAAAAGGTTATCACGAATGAGAAAGTCGATTGAATGTGCTTTTGGTATCTTGTTTGATAAATGGAGATTATTATCAACCTCTATTGATACACAAATCAATGTTGTGGAGGACATAATCAAGTGTATATGTTTGCTACCATTGATAAAGAGGGTATGCATCATAATCTAATGGAAACCGAAGTTACTGCTGTGCCAAAAACAAAAGCTAAACCTTTGGGAAGGCCAACAAATGCAGCCATAAATATAAGGGATTTGTTTAAGACATACTTTGCAAATAATCCTTTAGTCTTCACAGAGTGAATTGATTCATAAATATGGATTCAAACCGATCTTGATTGCATTTTTCGGTTGACAGTGTGTTAAAATAGTGGGTTATTAAATAAAATAAATGTATGTATTCGATTAAAAATTTAACATCTATATACAGTAATGAATACTTTTCATTTGATATACCTTTTGAATAATATGTAACTTTTTCAGATTTTATTTAAACACTACTTATGTTTTATATACATAGATATGTCATTTGCTAAAATATTACAAATATAAATGTATTTCAACATTTGAAAACAATCTTTTATTTATAAATACCTTCAACTTTCATTTCAGTGGATAACTCCTTCCAGCACTTGTCAACATGAAATCTGTTTGCATGTAATTTAATTCGTTTGTCCCAAATAGCTCTTCTTTCAAAAACAAACTAATTAATTGCTCTGCATCTACCATTTTATTAATATAAATATGTAAACGTTCGTAGTGTGTTCCCAAGTCGATTTGTTTATGGTATTAGATGACGGCAATAGTCTTGTCAGTTTTTGAGAACCACGGCTGTTGTAGTTGTCATAAATTCTGACGGAAATCTTGGCTGTATCGTCAGTTCGACGCATGTCTGAATACCGTTCACCTTTGTTTCATTTATTGCAGTCACGTGGATTCGGCTTTTTGGGAGTTTCAACTTCTGCGCTGCTTGTTCGGTTATAAAACTGGCTTGAGATCCTTGATCAATTAGCGCTCGCAACATTACTCTGCTGTTATTTTTGCCTACTGCCTGAATTATTGCCGTGGGTAGTAGTACAGTTTGCTGAAGGCTGCTTTCTGCCATATGAGTTGTTAGTATATTACTACTAGTTGGTATCTTCGACTCCTTTTCCTTAGTTTCTCGGTTATTTGACTCTGTTTTTTGAGGCACTGAATTTGTGTGTAGTAAAGTATGATGCTTTTTGTTACATGTTCTACATGTTTTCCAGCTCTTACAATTATATAAGGAATGGCCTTTTATGAGGCAGTTGATACAGAGCTTGATTTTCCGAGCTTCTTCGTTTCTTTGGACAGGAGTCAATTTATTGAATTTCTCACAATTGTATATCTTGTGATTAGCTTTGCAAAAGCCACATATTGAATTTGACCGACCGTACCATGATATACCTTCACATCATTCCTTTTTGCTGCTTGGTTCCATAGATTCCAAAGCTTGAAATCTGTTTTCAAGGAAGTTAAGAAACTCATCTAGAGACTGAATTTCTCTCGGGTTTTGTAACGTTTGCTCGTAGATGCGTCGAGACTCTTTATCTAATTTGTCAATTAGTAGATGCACTATGAGTGGGTCCCAGTTTTGAATGTCGATATCTAGATTCTTGATTGCTTCTAGACATTCTAGTGTTGAATCGTGAATTTTCTTTAACCCAGTAGCAGATTCTCTTGATAATTCTGGTTGATTGCAGAGTCTTCGTAGCTGTGCCGTAATTAGTATTCGTTTGTTATTGTACCTGCGATCCAAGATTTCCCATGCCGCATCATAATTTTCATTAGTTATATTTAAATGCTGGATAAGTTCGCTTGGCTCCGCAGTTACATTTGCTTTTAGATAAAATAGCTTTTCGGCTTTAGTTATTCTTTCATTTTTGTTGGACGAGCTTATGCCGCGGATACTTTGGAGTTGACTGACTTGTTGGAAGCGGCATATACGACAAGAATTTTCGGCCCAGCCTGAGCAAGTGGATCTACTTTTTGGCGTGGCCAAACATGTAGCGCTGCCGGGAAGTTACGGTATAAACACTTGAGACTTTCTTAAAATGCCAAACGATGTAAACAAATATGAAAAAATGAAAGAAGAAATGAACAATACATCTTTCTTACGTTTATTTTGTTATCCCACCAAAAAAACATTAAAAATGTGAATTAGAAGCTCGTGGGCGCGGAAATTATTTATTGGGACAGTTTAAAACACACTTATAACAAAAAGAAGTGATATGGATTAGTCAAGATGAATCGTTAATAGCATGAAATAATTAAACACGTGCATTTACGACCGAATTCAAAGGAATTATACAACAATTTTAGAGCATGAATCTTTGCTGTCCTTCGAAATGTAACAAATTTTATTAGAAACACTATAGACTGAGCCACACTGAATTCAGCAAAGATTCATGCTAGGTATACAACGAACGCGCCAGCCAACTTTTTCGCGGTTGATAATACTTTATTGAGTTTTAAATAAAAAATGGTAGTTGTATAATTCCTTTGAATTCGTTCGTAAATGCACGTGTTTAATTATTTCATGCTATTAACGATTCATCTTGACTAATCCATATCACTTCTTTTTGTTATAAGTGTGTTTTAAACTGTCCCAATAAATAATTTCCGCGCCCACGAACTTCTAATTCACATTTTTAATGTTTTTTTGGTGGGATACTGTTTAGTTCGTTATAAAAACGTGCTACATTAAAAAGTTTTTTTTTTATCTAAATAATTATTTTCTGCTTTTTAGTCTTGTGTGTGATATTTTGCAATCAATTTTTAACATCTTGATGATATTATGACGGATACATGCGGATAATTGTTACCTAAATCTACCAATAATATAGCAATCTGTTTAATTTTGAAATTCCTGAAAATTAAAATGAAGAAGTACGCTAAATTTATTTTATATGATTTTTATTTCAATATTAGCTGCGTCTCTTTTCTGATCATTTTTACTATTTAGGTTTGTGAGTACTCGAAACTACTCTTTTACTGAAAAGAGTTTAGATGGCTTTTAATTGTATTTATTTGCTTTTTTCATATAAAAACATCTATAAATTAAATTTCAGTCGTAGCTATCTAAAACTTTTATCTTTCATTTTACTTTAAAAAATTTACCGTATTCATTTCCATTATGTAACTAGGGTCCATATTAAATTTTGATTTACGTCACATTGCTTATTTTATTATACATGACATGTCCTAACGACATAGCTTATTGTATTCTACTTATCATACCCATTCATTTGATACCCAAGTCGAAGCGTTCTGAAGAAAATGGTAACCCGCCCTCTTGAAGTGGCCGCCACAGATCTAACGACATAGCCTATTGTATTCGACTTATGATGCCCTTTCATTTGATACCCATGTCGAGGGGGTTGTGAAGAAAATGGTAATCCGCCATCTTGAGATGGCCGCCATGAACCAAACGATAAATTGAGTATACTATATTGATTATGGTGTTCTACATATCGTACCCTTTAATATCGTACCCATCTCGAGGGGGTTTGGAAGAAAATGGTAGTCCGCGCTCTTGAGATGGCCGCCATGGACCAAACGATATATTAAGTACATATACTATATTCCTTATGGTGCTCTTTTTATCATACTCTTTCATTTGATTCCCATGTCGGGGGGGTTGTGAAGTAAATGGTAATCCGCCCTCTTGATGTGGCCTCCGTGGATCTAACGATATATTGAGTATACTATATTGCTTATGGTCTTCCACTTATAATACGCTTTCATTTGATTCCCATGTTGAAAGGGTTCTGAAGAGAATGGTAACCCGCCCTCTTGAAGAGGCCGCCATGGATCAACGACATAGCTTATTGCATTCGACTTAGGGTACCCTCTCATTTGCTACCCATGTCGAGGGAATGACCTCTCATATGATACCCATGTGAAGAAAACGATAATTCGCCCTCTTGAGATGGCCGCCATGGACGATATAATGAGTTTACTATATTGCTTATGGTAGAAACTTATCATACCCTTTCATTTGAAGAAAATCGGGTGTTATGAAGAAAATAATAACCCGCCCTCTTGAGATGGCCGCCATGAATCTAAAGACATAAGCTACTGTATTCTACTTATAATGCCCTTTTATTTGATACCCATCTCGAAGGGGTTGTGAAGAAAATGGTAATCCGCCCTCTTGAGATGGCCTCCATTGACCAAATGATAAACTGAGTATATTATATTGCTTATGGTATTCTACTTTTCATTGCCTTTCATTGATACCAATGTCTCAGGTATTGTGAAGAAAATGGTAATCTGCCCTCTTAAGATGGCCGCCAAGAACCTAAAGACATAGCTTATGGAATTCTACTTATAATGCCCTTTCATTTGATGCCCATGTCGAGGGGGTTTTGAAGGAAATGGTAATCCGCCCTCTTGAGATGGCCGCCATTGCCAAACGATATATTGAGTATACTATATCGCTTATGGTGTTCTACTTATCTTACTCTTTCATTTGATACCCATCTCGAAGCGGTAGTGAAGAAAATGGTAATCCGTCCTCTTGAAATGGCCGCCATGGACCAAATAATGAATTGAGTATACTATACTGCTTATAGTGTTCTACTTATCATACTCTTTAATTTGATACCCATCTCGAAGGTGCTGTAAAGCAAATGGTAATCGGCCCTCTTGAGATGGCCAAACGATCTATTAAGTATATTGACTAAGGCTTCCTCAAATGGGCCACCAAAATTGCAATGTTAATGAAAAACTCTAAATCTTTGTGCAATCGGTAGCTTTAGTCGAACAAAAAATAATTGCCAAATTTCAGATTTTGTAATTTAACAATTTTAAAGTTATAAACAACTAGCATAAAACCCGCGTGCCTTGCAACGCCTTTAAATAAAAACTCTTTATTATGTTCAATGTCTTCAAAAAAAAAAACAAACAAAAAAGTCAGCTGTTATTATCCCTAAAAAGGATTTATTATAGTGCATTTTTTTAATAAATATGGTAAACAAATTGCTGCGTATATCACTTCTGCTCAACAAATCTGCAAGTTTTGAGCAGAGATTGGCATGTATATGTCATCAAGGGAAGTGACATTTTAGGGTATGACGAACGTTCGTTAAGTTTGTTCGCCTATTTACGTGGGTGCAAGAAATTATGAAGCAATCACAAATGAATATTAAGTAAAGTGAATTTCGAGTCATTCATTTCTACGTGATTATAGGGATGCACTGTCAAAATTTAGCCCTTCAGCTTCAGAGGTTTGGGTTAACCCCATTTCACCCCCTTAGGGGATGAATTTCGAGTAATCGCATCTTAGTGAATGTCCACGTCATTATCGAGATGCACTGTCAAAATTTCAGCCGTTTAGCTCCAGCGGTTTGGGTTAACCCCATTTAACCCCCTCAGGGGATGAATTTCAAAAAATCGCTCCTAAGTGGATGTCCACGTCATTATAGGGATGCACTGTCAAAATTTCAGCCCTATTGCTCCAGGGGTTTGGGGTAACCCCATTTCACCCCCTTAGGGGATGAATTTCGCAAAATCGCTTTATAGTGGAAGTCCATGCCATTGTAGGGATGCACTGTCAAAATTTCAGCATTATAAATTTAGCGGTTTGGATAAACCCCATTTCAACCCCTTATGAGATGAATTCCGAAAAATCGCTTTTTAGTGGATGTCCACGCCATTATAGGGATGCACTGTCAAAATTTCAGCCCTATAGTTAAAGCGGTTTTGGGTTGACCCCATTTCACCCACTTAGGGGATGAATTTCGAAAAATCGCTTCTTAGTGGATGTCCACGTCATTAAAGGGATGCACTGTCAAAATTTCAGCCCTATAGCTTTAGCGGTTTGGAAAAACCCCAATTCACCCCCTTAGGGGATGAATTTCGAAAAATCGTATTTTAGTGGATGTCCACGTCATTAAAGGGATGCACTGTCAAAATTTCAGCCCTATACCTTCATCGGTTTGGGTAAACGCCATTTCACCTCCTTAGGGGATGAATTTCGAAAAATCGCTTCTTAGTGGATGTCCACATCATTATAGGGATGCACTGTCAAAATTTCAGCCCTATAGTTAAAGCGGTTTTGGGTTGACCCCATTTCACCCACTTAGGGGATGAATTTCGAAAAATCGCTTCTTAGTGGATGTCCACGTCATTAAAGGGATGCACTGTCAAAATCTCAGCCCTACAGCTCCAGCGGTTTGGGGTGACCCCATTTCACCCCCTTAGGGGATGAATTTCGTAAAATCGCTTTATAGTGGATGTTCACGCCATTATAGCAATGCACTGTCAAAATTTCAGCCCTATAGCTTTAGCGGTTTGGGTAAACCCCATTTCACCCCCTTAGGGTATGAATTTCGAAAAATCGTATTTTAGTGGATGTCCACATCATTATAGGGATGCACTGCCAAAATTTCAGCCCTATAGCTCCAGCGGTTTGGGTAAACCCCATTTCCATCCCTTAGGGGAAGAATTTCGAAAAATCGCTTCTTAGTGGATGTCCACGTCATTAAAGGGATGCACTGTCAAAATTTCAGCCCTATAGCTCCAGCGGTTTGGGGTAACCCCATTTCACCCCCTTAGGGGATGAATTTCGCAAAATCGCTTCTTAGTGGGATGTCCACATCATTATAGGGATGCACTGTCAAAATTTCAGCCCTATAGTTAAAGCGGTTTTGGGTTGACCCCATTTCACCCACTTAGGGGATGAATTTCGAAAAATCGCTACGGATGCACTGTCAAAATTTCAGCCCTTTAGCTCTAGCGGTTTAGCTTGTGCGTTGTCTGTCAATCAGTTACTTTTTATACAATAGAAAAAAAGTAAAGAAAAAAATCCCCTTACAACTTATTGAACCCCATTTCACCCCTTCAACCCTTTTTTCTCCAAAAAAAGTAGCCTATGTCCGTCTCCAAGGTCTAAACTATGTCTGTTGCAAATTTCATCAAAATCGGTCCAGCGGTTTAGGCGTGAAAGCGTAACAGACAGACAGACAGACAGACAGACAGACAGAGTTACTTTCGCATTTATAATATTAGTAAGGATTAAACTTTTATGACATTTTTTTTTGAAAAATTCATAACTCCGAATCTAGTTGATCGATTTACTTCGAATTAGTCTTGATTAAAAGAGGAAATGTTGAACTTTACGATGAGCTATTGCTTTTTTAAAAAATTATTAACTTTTACCATTTTTTTTGCAAATGTAAGTTGTAAAATAAAAAAAATCATGTTCTATAGCACGAAAAAATTTCAAACAAAATCCAAAATGAAGCTTATTTAATAATCTTTCATATTCCGTTTATAAAATACAAGGCCCGCAATTTGTTCAAACGTTATTAACCATTATGTAGCGCGGCGCAAATTTTAGTTTGAAGTTCTCATGTGTTTTGCAAACACAAACATTATGGCAACTCTTTTTGTCCATTGGTATACACTGCTTCGGTCGCAATTTTTTGAATTTGGAAAAGCTAATGACCATCCCGGGATGTTTCTCAAGGAACAGCGAATGAAGTTTATCGAGATTGTGTAACATAATGATTAATAACGTTTGAACAAATGGCGGGCCTTGTATTTTATAAACGGAATATGAAAGATTAATAAATAAGCTTCATTTTGGATTTTGTTTGAAATTTTTTCGTGCTATAGAACATGATTTTTTTTCATTTTACAACTTACATTTGCAAAAAAAATGGTATAATAATTTTTTAAAAAAGCAATAGCTCATCGTAAAGTTCAACATTTCCTCTTTTAATCAAGACTAATTCGAAGTAAATCGATCAACTAGATTCGGAGTTATGAATTTTTCAAAAAAAAATGTAATAAAAGTTTAATTGTTTATAACTTTAAAATTGTTAAATTACAAAATCTGAAATTTGGCAATTATTTTTTGTTCGACTAAAGCTACCGATTGCACAAAGATTTAGAGTTTTTCATTAACATTGCAATTTTGGTGGCCCATTTGAGGAAGCCTTAGTCTATTATATTGCTTATGGTGTTCTACTTATCATACCCTTTCATTTGATACCCATGTCGAAGGGGTTGTGAAGAATATTTCAATCCACCCTCCTGAGACGGCCGCCATGGATATAAAGGTATATTGCGTATACCATATTGCATTTTCATCGGAGCTAAAGCTGTATGCAAAATTTCAGCATGATAGAATATTCGGAAGTATTTGAAAAATCGATTGCAAAATTTGTTCCGAGAAGAAAACAGTAATCCGTCTTCTTGAGACGGCCCCAACGATCTAACAGTATAATGAAATGAATATACCATATTGCATTGTTATCGGAGCTGAAGCTGGGTGCAAAATTTCAGGGTGATCTGGGGTCTGTTCAAGATTTCTGCTAAAGCTGCTTTGGGAGCAGAATTTTTTAACTGTCAAATTACAACGAAGCAAGAAAAAGCTGCTATGATATCTTGAACGCAAAGAAGCTGCTAGCATAGCTTATTGTTAATGTATGTGTATTTCATGCAGTCAACTATTCTTCTCCCTACAGTTATAAAAAAATCGTGCCCGTGCAGTTTTATTGTTAAATTTTATGAAAAATTTTAAAATATGGAAAAGGAAAATTACGTGTACTGTGACGAAAGTGGCAACATATTCGTGGTGCGAAATGAAGATGAAGGTAGGCCTTATTTCTACAAATTAAAATACTTCAATAATAATAAATTTTTTCAGTTATGCCCGCAGAGGTAACGGTCAACGTTGGGAATCAAAGTGCACTTCTAAATACAAATAACGAAGGTAATAGAATAAAACATAAAATTAAAAATGTTAAGATTTAAAATATTTCTATGATAATTAAATTTTTCAGTTATGTCTCCGAGTGCTCCCATTACCGCAGACGTTATGAGTGAAAGTGCAACTAGTAATAACGAAAGTAATTCTATAAAATATAAAATTAAGATTTTTAAATAAAAGTAAAGTTATTTTAGAGAGTAAATGGTCTGACCAACAAGTCAGACTGTTAATTAATGCGTATAGCTCGTACAAGGATGAAATGACCAGCAATATGTTACGCAAGGACGTAGTGTGCCAGCGCATATCGGAGGATTTAAAAACAAGCGGCCTGAATTATTTGTGTACGCATGACTGTCAGCTGCTGGGACACTTATTGGGCAATAAGTTCCATCTATTGCGCCAGTAACACCTTGCAAAGCTAATTTAATTCTTTCTGATTCTCTTGCGTCGGGCCACTTAATGACGGATGGAGCCAACATGATTTTTATAATCCTAAAAAAGCACCAACTTAATCTTGATTTGGCCATGCCAAATCGGTCACTAATGGATCTGTAGCTCTCCTTGTTTCCTAAAATCCATATAACAGCTAATAGCTGTTTATCAATAGGTATTCCACTTAAAGCGGGAAATTGTTGACGATATAACTTCGAAACTTCCCCGAGGAGAAATTCGTAAGTTTCTATTTGCACTCGAAAATTTTGCTGAAATTCTAAACGGGTGTAATTGTTTACAACGCGTTCAACAAAATTTTTGGTTCGAAAAGGCTTATCTTTTGAAATTTTCGACATTATCTGAAATATTTTAATTTCACTATCGTCAGCACATACACATTTCCCCATGATTTTGTCAACCTAAAAAATAAATTATATGCATACATACATGTTGCGTTTTTTCACTTCTTGAAAGAAAGGCTTACCATTGCGACGACATTTAACGAATCCAATAAAACAGTGCTCGAAACAGTCATTTTGGAAAAACGACCAATGACATTTACACACACATATATGATTTACGTAGCTGCTTTCTTGCTTGCAGTCGAAACTGCGAGCAACAAAAAGCAGCTACATTAGCAGCTTTTCTCGAATCTTGAACACAAAAATAGCAGCTTCGTTAGCAGCTTTTTTGCTGTTTTGAACAGGAAAAGCATGACAATAGCTGCTAAAAGCTGCTATAGCAGAAATCTTGAACAGATCCCGGGTAACCAGAAGTATTCAAAAATTGATTGCAAGATTTGTACCGGACAAACAGACAGACAAGAAAGCGAGCTAATAAAAACGTTTTAACAAGTCCAATGATCACAACTTTTTTAAAAATACTGAAAATAATTCAAAACAATACTTCACACACACTTATCACTTGTTTCTTTCACATTAAGCCCCGTAATTAATTTCCTGAGTTCAGCGACTTACGCCACTTTCAAAATAAACATGTTTGTTATACCGTTAATTACCAACACTTCTCTCGAATAAATCTCTATAGTTCTGAACTTATAAAATGCAATTTTTTTTAAAATGAAAAGATACCGTTCAATTGTACTTATGCCACTTTCAAAATAAACGGCTCATAAGTAGAAAATCCATTTGCACATCTTTTCTCAGATGGCGGCCAAATGGGAGGGGGATCCCGAAAACTCAAATTTAAACTTACACCGACCTCCCCTACTCAACCCAAAAATAAAACCTTGTCCTGCATTTTTGCAATGTTAAAGTGCGACTATTCGTGGAGTCTGCAAACAGGTTTGCACTCGTAGATATATATTTTTCCTGTCAGTGGGAAGTATTGGCTCACATTAACGTCACCCCACCAAACAAGGCTTCCTTAATATAAACAAACATTTTACAAAAGATGTGTCACAATTTATCGCTATTTAATTTTTGCATACTGTAATTTTCAGGTGGAACTTTTATCTTTATACCACTTACGCATCTCTACATCTTCATATAAACGCAGCATCCATTCTGTTTTGATACTTTTGCCAAAATTACAACGAAGTATTAGAAAAGTTTCAAAGTAAAAAAATAAATATATATTCTTACCTTGAAAGGAGAAAGGCTGAATTGACGTGTACTTTCCCTTCTAGCAGTCACAAAATCGTCAAATTGCTGTCTCAAGGGAAAATTCAATATGCCCAAGTAATGACTTTGTTCACTTTTTCCTCTGTCTTCGGGTTACATTTATTTTTTCATTTTGTATCACCCTCCATCCTTGAAATGCTCGTTTTTATGAGGATACTTGGAGTTCGTGCAGATAAGGTTAAGGTATCAACCCGGAGCTTTGCCCTCTTGATTTAGGGGAATGAATCAAAGTGGCTCCTGCAACTGTCAATGTTACTTACGTAAATTGCGAGGCAAACACAACGATGACATTCCATCATTTCTTTTCTTATTGAAGCAACGGAAAGGTCCTAAATTACTCCATTTTGTTAGTTCATAGCCTATTTTGAATTTCTTTGTGTTTTGTAGATTTGTGCATTTAGATTTTAAGAAAATGAGAATAATTTGCATCTTTTGGGCATGTTGTAAATTAGAAAAACTATAGCTCAATCATGAATCTTGAATATCTCGTAGTGATTTAGTTTTCATTTTAAGAAAACATTTGCTTGTCCTTATCTTTCGTAATAGGAATATAGTGAAAGTAGACTTTATTGTACACAATAGTGTCAATGTAGTATAAATTGCCTATGTTACAGTCAAAATATGTTGCTGTAATATCAGTTAGTCATCAATCAGGAACCAACACAAGTACGCAACAATTAACGGCTTTATTTATTAACCCGCCGTCTGCTACTGGGGTATTTCAATACCCCAGTCTTTTTTTAAATCTGTATATTTTCTCTTATTCTTGCATGAATTATTAAAAATTAAAAATATTGAAAGTTATTCTTTGGCTATTAAAACAAATAAAAATTAAAGTTAACACTTAAAAGAGCAAACCCAAATTTTGTTAGATTTTTTAAAGCACTTTTAGTATACAAGGAAACGAAATACCTCATGTAGCAGACTATGTACACAAAAAACCATGTAGCATACGGCGGGTTAACCGTAATTAGTATAGTCATTCAAGGATGCCTGAACAGAGTTAGATCATCAGATTACGGCCCGGCAGTCAACCAAAGCAAGCCTGAGCTAATGCTATTCACAGCTCAATTTCTACTGTTCCTTGCCTCGTGCAGTGCTCTTCGATTGAGGAAAAGCAAGGGCCTGGACCTTAAACCCCTGCCGAGCGAAGGTGTGGCTGCTACAGGGGCCATCCATAAATTACGTAACGCAAAAATCCGTCATTTTGAACCCCCTACCCCTTGTAACGGTCCGTAACGCTTTGCTAGGCCCCCTTACCCTTATAAATTACGTAACAAATGCATACACCCCCCTCCTCCCTTTATATTTAAGCAATTCAAAATAATACGTACTTTATACATAGTATCATAGTTTTAAGAGGGCTTTGATGACCATGGACTGGTGATCCATTCTGATAATCGTTCGGTAAGAGGAAGATCGTCGATTTCGTCATCATTAGCAATAGACAGGAGTGAATTTTCTTCTACATTTATCCACTTGGCCGATTCTCATTTCTCACACGTACTCACCTAATTCGATCGATATCGATATCTTTATATAGATATAGATATCGACTAGAGAAAAGTGTGGGACATTAATATGGTGTTTTTTGAACGAAATTTTTAAGAATCTTGTATTCCTGAAGTACTAAATTTACTTCATAACGCTAGAACAGACTAGCGGAAATATGGGTACCGTACTTATATCCGTGGCGACTTCTGCCTCTAAAATTTTAAATCGTTTTCTAACGAAGCCATTTTTCCTCTAAACAGAACACACTAAAAAGCAAAGCAATTTTTCTATACTAACCGTAAAAGATTTCTTTTTTACGCTAGTCCAATGCTACGCGCCAACTGAAGGCAGAGACGATGAAATCAAGGAAGAATTCTATATGCCGACGACAGTACACTACGGTACTCCTATTGCTTCGATACTGTAGGACAAGCACGCGCCAGACCTTGTCTGCATTTTCGCAATCTCATGTCCATCTCAATCAACAGGGACATCGAACGAATTCTTGAATGGGGCCGCAAGAACCGTGTCGAATTCAATGCATCCAAAACGAAGTACTGTCTCATCTCTAATAAAACCTCCACCGACCCTCCTTCTATTTCAGTGGACAATAAAAACCAAACGGCAGAACCGTCTTTAAACATCCTATCCGAAGATCTACGGTGGAATAACCACATATTCCAAATCGCTAAACAAGCATCGCAATGCCTGGGATTCCTGAAAAGATGCAAATTCCTACTCCAGCCGTCGGCCAGGGCTACAATATACAAGTCCTACATTCGTCCCTGCCTCGAATACAACTCGGATATTTGGGCTGGGGCCCCGAGAACCACCTTAGCCTGGCTGGACAAGGTGCAAAGTCGCGCTCTCAAACTTATTGTCGATAGCGCCATTTGCTCCTCAATTGACTCATTAAGCCACCGTAGGAATGTAGCAGCCCTTGCAAAATTTTACCGATTTTACCACAACGATTGCTCTTCTGAAATAAGTAACCTCATGCCTCCACGGCAACTTTTCTCCCGCAACACTAGACTTGCCCGCTCGACTCACCCTTATAGTCTACAGCCCTTATCTTCGCGCACAACTTACCTCAGTCAATATTCCCGAACTCATACAACACCCAAGAGTTCAAGCGCAAGGTTCACCACCATCTCCTCCAACACCCACCCGGCTCCCCTAATCTATCCTATCTTTCTCTCTATCCTTCACGTGGCCGTCAGCCGCAGATGGAGAAATATTCTGGAGGATGTCAGCTGCTTTAGGGGAGCAGACACTGGAAGTGACCACCAGTTCATAGTAGCAACTATTGTAAAGCCACCAAATCGCCGTAATCAGAAACGTTCAACGCGATGCCATAAACCGTAGACGGTTTGACGTAGACCTTCTGCGAGACATCATTAAAGGGCGAGGATTTGCTGGGAAACTACAACAAACCTTAAGCCAGCACAGAGTTTCTGACGAAAATAATATTGAAGAGCTGTGGAGACTACAAAGGGTGCTATTATAACAGCAGTGAAAAAAGCATCGCGGAATATTCCCAATTACACGGGGAGGTAAAGAGAAGTGTCCGACTTGATAATAGGCAGCAGATAAAAGAGCTTGCAGAAAAAGAGGAGAATACGGCCAATACAGGCAGCGTTAAAGTGCTGTACCGAATTAATAAACAGCTCTCTGGAAAGCACTCTACTAAAAAGCATACCGTTAAGAGTGCGAGTGGAAGGGTGTTGTGCAGCAACGAGGAACAACTTCAAAGATGGTAATCTCTCGGCCATGGCAGCAATAATGCACAGCCATACGACTCCCCAACCAGGCACCATCCGAAACAGAAATTGTAACCGCAATTCATGCAATGGCCAATGGTAAAGCTGCTGCAAAAGATGGAATCCCGCCAGAATTGTTGAAAGCCGACGCAAACCACACAGCAGATGCGCTACAGCCACTCTCGGAAAAAGCATGGAACATGTACCTTTCCGGAGGATTGGACGGAAGGTATCACAGTCAAAATACCAAAAAAGGGGGACCAAACAATATGTGGCAATTGGAGAGCCATCTGTCTATTATCTACTATGGGTAAAATCTTGTCCCACATTATATTATCAAGGATAAGAGAAGCAGTAGACCGAACGCTTAGAAGACAGCAGGCTGAATTCGGAAAGAGCCGCTCCTGCATATAACACGTTTGCGTTTAACTCAATTGATAAGACCTTGCTTAGAAAGCAACAAGCGGGATTCAGGAAGGGCAGCTCATCTATAGATCATACATCACCTTGAGAATCATAGTAAAGCAGTCTAACGATTCCTCTTTACCTTGCTTTCGTGGACTATGAGCGTTCAACTCGATTAATAGGAGCTTTATATGGTAGTCACTGCTGCATTGCACTGTTTCCGCCTTATATGCAACGCCTTTAAATAAAAACTGTTTATTATGTGCAATGTTTTCCTTCAAAAAAAAAAAATTATTATCCCTAAAAAGGATTTATTTAATAAATATGGTAAACAAATTGCTGCGTATATCACCTCTGCTCAACAAATCTGCAAGTTTTGAGGCAGAGATTGGCATGTATATGTCATCAAGAGAAGTGACATAGGGATGCACTGTCAAAATTTCAGCGCTTCAGCTTCAGAGGTTTGGGTTAAACCCATTTCACCCCTTTAGGGGATGAATTTCGAGTGGATGTCCACGTCATTATAGGGATGCACTGTCGAAATTTCAGCCCTATAGCTCCAGTAGTTTGGTAACGCTACTTTGGTAGCCCTTTCAGTGGATGTCCACGCCATTATAGGGATGCACTGTCAAAATTTCAGCCCTATAGTTCCAGTCGGACTAAAGTGTAAGATCTCTGTGAGCTTACCACACAAATACCATCATATCCTCTTCAGCTATCTGGAAAACCGTAAATTCAGGGTAAAATATAAAGACAGCCTGAGCAACCCCTACCCTATAAAAGCTGGAGTCCCACAGGGCAGTGTTCTTGGACTGGTACTCTACTTAATCTATACTGCAGATCTACCCCTAAATAATGAGTTCACAACCACCACCTTCGCAGATGACACAGCTTTACTCCTTACACACAGCAACCCAACAACAGCTAAGAGAGTGTTGCAAGAATACACTAACGATATTATAGATTGGACCAAAAAATGGAAAATAAAGATAAATGAAACAAAACTGAACAGATTACGTCCGCACTCAGAAAGATCTCTTGCAATTACATCTCTTGCAATAGATCAACAATAAAGTAGTAGCACAAGCGCATTCAGTCAAATACCTCGGAGTTCACCTGGATAGAAAGCTCACGTGGAGGAATCATATAGAAAAAAAGAAAGAACAACTTAAAATAGCCCACAAAAGCTTATACTGGCTCCTACACAAAAGATCCAAATTAAACATCAGTACCAAAATAGTTCTATATAAAGCAATCCTAAAACCTATATGGCCATACGGGCTCCAACTCTGGGGCTCTGCAAAGGCATCAAACATCGCCATAATCCAACGAAAGCAAACCAAAATAATAACATCTATCCTGGGGGCCCCAAGATACGTCAACAACACCATCATCCAACGTGACGCAAACATACTCCCGGTGTCGACAGAAGCCAAAAAATTATGCATCTCATTATGCGTCGCCTAAAAAGAAATGACCCACTTCAAATTGCCCCATCATCACTTCTGGGCAGAATATAAAATCAAATCAATCAACATCAAAAATCAAACTCAACCTGACACCCAAAGGCACCAACATGGGAACCACCAAGTCCAAGCAAACCGAAAATACTGGCACCATAATCAACACCATCATTACCAACCCGGAAGACTTGAAGTCGGAAAAAGTTGAAATAATACTGATATTTCTCACACTCGAAGTGGGACTCTCATTATTATATCAACTCTACAAGGACTACCGGAGAGGACTCAAAAAGAAATACTCCAACAATCGAGTAAATCAGGACAACAGCGCAATATTAGGTTAAGATTCGAAAAAATATATGTTAGAGCTAAGTTTTGTAGCTGATTCATGTACCTCAAAAAAAAATGTTTAAATAAAAAAATAAAAAAATCGTTCCAGCGGCTTTGGACCGACCCCATTTCACCCCTTGGGATAAATTCGAAAAATCGCTTCTTCGTGGATGTCCACGTCATTAAAGGGATGCACTGTCAAAATGTCAGCCCTATAGCTCCAGCGGTTTGGGTAAACCACATTTCAACCCCTTAGGGGATGAATTTCGAAAAATCGCTTTATAGTGGATATCAACGCCATTATAGGGATGCACTGTCAAAATTTCAGCCCTTTAGCTTTAGCGGTTTGGATAAACCCCATTTCACCCCCTTGGGGGATGAATTTCGAAAAATCGCTTGTTAGTGGATGTCCACGTCATTATAGGGATGCACTGCCAAAATTTCAGCCATATAGCTCCAGCGGTTTGGGTAAACCCCATTTCACCCCTTTAGGGGATGAATTTCGAAAAATCGCTAGGGATGCACCGTCAAAATTTCAGCCCTTTAGCTCTAGCGGTTTAGGTTGAGCGCTGTCTGTCAGCCAGTTACTTTTTATACAATAGAAAAAAAAGTAAAGAAAAAAAAGCCCCTTACAACATATTGAACCTTATTTCACTCCCTTCAACCCTTTTTTTTTTTTTTCAAAAAAGTAGCCTATGTCCGTCTCCAAGGTCTAAACTATGTCTGTAGGAAATTTCATCAAAATCGGTCCAGTGGTTTAGGCGTGAAAGCGTAACAGACAAACAGACAGAGCTACTTTCGCATTTACATATAATATTAGTAAGGATAATACATACATAACTCCCAATGCCTTGGATTTCTCAATAGATGCAAGTTCCTCCTCCAGCCAGCCGCCTACATTCGGCCGCGCCTCGAATACAACTCACATATCTGGGCAGGCGCCCCAAAAACCACCTTGGCTTGTCTCGACAAGGTGCAAAATCGTGCCCTCAAACTCATTGGTGATGGCCCCTTTCGCGCCTCCATAGACACCTTGAGCCACCGTAGGAATGTAGCAGCCCTCTCCATACTTTATCGCTATTACCATGGCGACTGTTCCACCGAAATTCAGGACCTCCTGCCTGCACGGCAATACTTTTCCCGCAACACAAGACTAGCCCGCTCGGCTCACCCCCATACCCTACAGCCCCCTCGTTCACGCACAATACGGTTTAGAAGTTCGTTTATGAATAGAAAAACTCGACTGTGGAATAATCTCCCGCAGTCAGTATTTCCGAACTCGTACAACATCTTAGGCTGGTCGTCCACTGGAAGCGTATTCGAGCGGCTTCGCGCTACGGCCATACATATGAGCGGCTACAAGCGACTCATTTGTATGGCCGAAGCGCGAAGCCGCTCGAATACGCTTCCAGTGGACGACCAGCCGGCTGGTCGTCCACTGGAAGCGTATTCGAGCGGCTTCGCGCTTCGGCCATACAAATGAGCCACTTGTAGCCGCTCATATGTATGGCCGTAGCGCGAAGCCGCGGACGACCAGCCTTAGAGTTCAAACGTGAGGTTCATCGTCATTTTCTTCTACACCCTCCAGACCACCTCTAACCTTGCCTATTCTCCTCTATTCTTCAAACCAAACTTACTACTAGACGACATGACGGACTGGTAGTACAAAGGGTTACACCTAAGCTTGGTTTTTTCATAAAAAAAAAATAACATACATATGTAATATGAATACATTAAAAGGTTTTTCATACACAAATATGGTGGGAATAACCCATAATATGATGCACTTTTTAAATAAAAACGTCCACCGACTAAGGGATCGCAAAAAGTCTCAATTTTTGTTGTTTGTATTTTGTGTAGAAATAATGTTTAAGGAACATATTAAAAAAATTTAAAGCGGGACCTAGCGAGGCTTTTTTTGTAGGGCTTCTTTAACAAAAGATTTTCTAGCAAAAATAATAAAATTTTTACTGTCTTTCATTAATTAATCAAGGCAAGCGGTAGTTTGCCGAGTTCGTAAGGGCAAACAGCTAATGCCTTATTTACGCCTAAACATAGAAAACAAGGTGTTTTTTTTATAAAATTATGCGATTTATCTCCTTTTTATAAGCAATATAAGTAATTTTTCATTATTTGTAACCGATACCCAATATATAAATAATTTATTATTCCATGAGTTTTTTTCCCTATCATTCTTCGTTTTATTTATTTTTACATTTTTTACATTTCGAATCGAACTTTTTTCTTCTCCTTCAGTCTAAAAAAGTGGGTACTCAAAATTATTCTGTCAGATGGCGCTCTAAGTTATTTCAATTGCTCAATAAAGGAGATGGTGCTACTAGTTAGTCGAAAAGTGTTTACTCGAACTGTTGATGCCAGATGGCATTAGATGATTAACAAAATGTATTCATTTAAAGTGGTTAGTCGCAACTATGGTATCAGATTGCGTTAGGTACTATAAAAAAACATGTAGTTCACAGTACAAATGTACAGTAATATTTTCAAATACCGAATGCCGAGTTCGTAATCGTAATTTATTTCTAAAAATATGACATATTCCTTACAAGTTAGTCAAATCCAGCCCTGTTGATGTCAAATAGCATTCCCTATCATTTCGATGATTAACAAAAAGGGTACGCATGGTACACGTCTCAAGAGGGCGGATTACCATTTTCTTCACAACCCCCTCGACATGAGTATCAAAGGAAAGGGTATGATACGTAGAATACAATAAGCTATGTCTTTATATCCATGGCGGCCTTCTCAAGAGGGCGGACTACCATTTCTTCACCACCACCTCGACATAGGTATCAATTGAAAGGGTATCATAAGTATATAAACACTTCTTAATATTCCCGACACTTATTCGACGAACCCATCACCGCACCCCTCGCTGGACTCCATCCTGAGTCCTAGGGCCAGGCATGCCGTCTTTCAAATTGTCTCGCGGTTAACTAACTATATCTTTTACGATGTGTGTCATGCACTGACGACTCAAGATGCTTCCAGCAGCGGTGATGGGCTGTCTTGCCAGATTAGAGTGGCGGACAGGGCTTAAAATAATTTTCGTGCATGGGGCTTTTCAGCACGATTCGGCTTCGCTTACAAGTAGAATACCATAAGCGATATAATATACTCAAAATCTGGTTAGATCCATGGCTGTCATCTCAAGAGTGCGGATTACCATTATCTTCACAACAGCCTCGACATGGGTATCAAATGAAAGGGTATGATAAGTAGAATACAATAAGCAATATAGTATACTCAATAAATAGTTAGATCCACCGAGGCTATGATCTGGGTATGATTAGTAGAATACAATAAGCAAGTATACTCAATAAATAGTCAGATCCACCGAGGCCACCTCAAGAGGACGTATTGCCATTTTCTTCACAACCCCCACGACATGGGTATCAAATGAAAGGGTATGATAAGTAGAATACAGTAAGCTATGTCTTTATATCCATGGCGGCTGTCTCAAGAGGGCGGACTACCATTTCTTCACCACCACCTCGACATAGGTATCAATTGAAAGGGTATCATAAGTAGAATACCATAAGCGATATAATATACTCAATATCTGGTTAGATCCCTGGCGATCATCTCATGAGAGCGGATTACCATTCTCTTCACAACCCCCTCGACATGGGTAACAAATGAAAGGGTATGATAAGTAGAATACAATAAGCAATATAGACTCAATAAATAGTTAGATCCACCGAGGCCACCTCAAGAGGACGCATTACCATTTTCTTCGCAACCCCCTTGACATGGGTATCAAATGAAAGGGTATGATAAGTAGAATACAATAAGCTATGTCTTTATATCCATGGCGACCGTCTCAAGAGGGCGGACTACCATTTCTTCACCACCACCTCGACATAGGTATCAATTGAAAGGGTATCATAAGTAGAATACCATAAGCGATATAATATACTCAATATCTGGTTAGATCCATGGCTGTCATCTCAAGAGGGCGGATTATCATTTTCTTCACAACCCCCACGACATGGGTATCAAATGAAAGGGTATGATAAGTAGAATACAATAAGCTATGTCTTTATATCCATGGCGGCCGTCTCAAGAGGGCGGACTACCATTTCTTTACCACCACCTCGACATAGGTATCAATTGAAAGGGTATCATAATTAGAATATCATAAGCGATATAATATACTCAATATCTGGTTAGATCCATGGCTGTCATCTCAAGAGGTCGGATTAATATTTTCTTCACAACCCCCTCGACATGGGTATCAAATGATAAGTAGAATACAATAAGCTATGTCTTTATATCCATGGCGGCCGTCTCAAGAGGGCGTACTACCATTTCTTCACCTCGACATAGGTATCAATTGAAAGTGTATCTTAAGTAGAAGACAATAAGAAATATAGTATACTCAATATCTGGTTATATCCACGGCGGTCATCTCAAGAGGGCGGATTACCATTTTCTTCAAAACCCCCTCGACATGGGTATCAAATGAAAGGGTATGAAAAGTAGAATACAATAAGCGATGTCTTTATATCCATGGCGGCCGTCCCAGGGCGGACTAGCATTTCTTCACCACCACCTCGACATAGTTATCAATTGAAAGGGTATCATAAGTAGAAGGCCATAAGCGATATAATATACTCAATATCTGGTTAGATCCATGGCGGTGATCTCAAGAGGACGGATTTCCATTTTTTCACAACCCCTCGACATGGGTATCAAATGAAACGGTATGATAAGTAGAATACAATAAGCTATACAGTATACTCAATAAATAGTTAGATCCACCGAGGCCACCTCAAGCGGACGCATTACCATTTTCTTCACAACCCCCTCGACATGGGTATCAAATGAAAGGGTATGATGAGTAGAATACAATAAGCTATGTCTTTATATCCATGGCGGCCGTCTCAAAAGGGGGGCTACTATTTCTTCACCACCACCTCGACATAGGTATCAATTGAAAGGATATCTTAAGTAGAAGACAATAAGCAATATAGTATACTCAATATCTGGTTAGATCCATGGCGGTCATCTCAAGAGGACGGATTACCATTTTCTTCACAACCCCCTCGACATGGGTATCAAATGAAAGGGAATGATAAGTAGAACACAATAAGCGATTTAGTATACTCAAGATATATTTAGATCCACGGCGGTTATGTCAAGAAAGCGGATACCCATTTTCTTTACATAGCCCATCGACATGGGTATCAAATGAAAGGGTATCATAACTAGAACACACTAGCATGAAATAATTAAACACGTGCATTTATGAACGAATTCAAAGGAACACTCGAACAGGTCATTAGATCAGCATGTTGAAAGAAAAATCAATTTTAGAGCATGAATCTTAGCTGCCCTTCGAAATGTAACAAATTTTATTATAAATACTATAGACTGAGCCACACTGAATTCAGCAAAGATTTATGCTAGGTATACAACGAACGCGCCAGCCAACTTTTTCGCGGTTGATAATACTTTATTGAGTTTTAAATAAAAATTGGCAGTTGTATAATTCCTTTGAATTCGTTCGTAAATGCACGTGTTTAATTATTTCATGCTATTAACGATTCATCTTGACTAATCCATATCACTTCTTTTTGTTATAAGTGTGTTTTTAACTGTCCCAATAAATAATTTCCGCGCCCACGAACTTCTAATTCACATTTGTAATGTTTTTTTGGTGGGATTAATTATACAGGTATAAAAATAGACATTTAATAACTTTTCACACTGTAGAATAATACGCACAACAAATAGCAGCTTCGTCAAGCGCATAAAAATTCACACAAACGCTTGCTTCAGTGGTCACTTTTGAACTGATCCTGTGAAGAAGAAAAGGATGCCTGACAGCCATAAACCGGTTTAATGTGTGGCATGGGTCTTCCACTAGTTATTTACCAGGTAAAAAGTTCGAAAATCGAACTTCGATTTTTCGACTTTTGGCCAGCTTTTTGGCATTTTTGCCCTACTGTGCGTCGCGGGGGCGGGTCGGGCCCTTAGCGCTAAATCTTATGTATGTACATTACATTTATTTTATTCTCGTTACATTTATTTTATTCTCATTGGTTTTCTATAAAGGCGGGACGAATTTTGGGGCTAGGTTAAGAAGCGTAAAACCGAATGAAAAATATGTACATACACTAGCTGGATCCCGGTGCGCCTCGCTGCACTTATCAATGTGATGGATTGTGGTTGTTCAGCTCTTTCCGCAGCATTAGCGCCAGGACACACATATCCGCACCTCGTCTACACCGCATCCGCGCAAAAACTAAACTCAAGTAATATGACGCGGTGGGGACACGGACAGGTGGGGACTGACTGGTAAAATTGTATTTGTTTACTTTCTCTCCGTGTATTGTCCGAGTGCCGATGTGTGTGCCGGCCTTTATCCATTGTTAAATATATACGTTGGGCATTTTCGAAATGAATTACCCAATGAACCACAGTCGAATATCTTTTATGAATGGCAAATGAAAAAAAAATCATTTAATATTGTGCTATTTTGTCGATCGTATTTGCTTTTCGTCACATATTTGCATATGTATTTGATTGTTTTGACGGAATTCAAAATTCAGCATTTATGTGTGATCTGAATGTCGTGGACAATAATGACGAATTCTGAACGATCCACCATTGTCAACTTCGAAACCCTGATCATTGGCCTTCAAAGCAATTTGTCATTGACCTCAATAGACGACGATAAAACGGCTAGCCATTGTTTCCGATTATAGTTTCAGATATCAATGCTCTTGGATACCGCTTTAAATATTCCCCATCTATCATGCCTTATGTTTCTCCTCCCATTGTGGATTGCCGTAAAAGTTATGAACAAATCTGGGCGACCATATTGACGGACATATGAACTCAAACACACACAACGCATCTACGTCTATAGCGATTTCCCAACATTCGTTTCGAGTTGTATCGAAATTTTGCACCTATCTAAAATTATTAAAGCGATGGTTCGTCGGCCCCAATTTCCATAGTTTTTTGTTCTTTTTCGCATAAGGAGTCTCGGCTGAACCAGCTCGGTGTGCGGGCGTGCGCTGCCGTCAGCCACTGAACCTCGAAATTATTAAAACCCTCAACAATATAACAGACCAAAAAATTAAATTAAATAATAAACATATAATAAATAAATTAAAATATTAATAAAATCATAATCATAATCATAAACCCGTTCAAATAAAAAATCAAAAACAAAACTTTTCCGTGTTCAAAGTGTATGCAAAGTGCAAATTAGTTCTCAGTCATCAACAGTATTCCAACAACAATAACAGTGATATAGACGGACAGACTGCACAAGTAGGCTTTTTTTTTCCTCTACTCTTTCCCCACACCCCGCTCTCGGCCTCGTCGGCGTCGTAGCCACTATCGGTTGCTGATGGAATTCTCCTTGCTTTAGGAGGCATAACACTCCAGCAAGGCGTATTCCGTTTGCCCCGATGACTGCGACGCCGGCTTCGCCGACCTCAAATGAGGACTGTAACCTTGCGTTTGCGAAGCAGCGATTTTCTATCGCCTTCGCCAACATCCGTGGGCTTCAAACGAATTTCGACTCTGTGTCGTGCCATCTTTTATCCAATTCACCCCATATCTTCGCGCTAAGTGAGACCCAAATCTTACCTAATGATGTCCTAGATCATTACCAGGTTTCCGGGTACTCATTAGTGCATAATCTCTCCCCCCATAGGGGAGTTGCCATATATATTAGGAAAGACGTAGCTTTTCAGAAGGTGTACAACAGTACATCGCCTGACTTTAACCACCTCGGCCTCAAAATTTTACTTCATAAGCACGTCATTTTCTTCTGTTTTCTATACAGGAGCCCTAATATAAATAATGAAGCCTCTTCCTTAGCATTTGACGCTATCTCTGAACGTATCTCCGAATTCTTATCCTTATACCCGGAGTGCGAAATCATTGTTGCGGGTGATTTCAACGTTCACAACACAAATTGGCTGAATTATTCAAATGGCACCAGTGTTTCTGGCCGGGATGCCGAGCTCTTTGCAGAGACTAATAATCTTCACCAATTGGTTAAGTGCCCAACACGAGTTCCTGACGCTGCAGATCAAGGGGCCCATCTCCTTAATCTTTTTCTCACCTCCCACCCTACGCGGTACTCCGTCGAAGTTCATTCACCTCTGGGCAGCTCAGACCACTGTCTGGTCAGCGCAAGCTTCCCATACCAATCATCCGTCTCAACCATACCAGCTCCTAGAAGAACTGTGTGGCATTATGGGAAAGCCAATTGGTTGGGGCTTATTCGCTTCTTCCAAGCCGCTGACTGGGACCTGTGTTTTGTGAATCGCGACGCCAACTTTTCCGCTCTCTGCATCTCAAAAATCATATTGGCAGGAATGCGTTTATTCATTCCCCATTCTACCAAATCCATTAAGCCAAGGCCGCATGGATGGTTTAATCAAGAATGTATGAACGCGATTAAAGCCAAAGAAACCGCCTATAGAGAGTTCAGGCATTCCCTGAGCGATTCATCCCGACGTGAGTACATCAGGTTAAGAAATGTCTGCAAAACCACCATCAAGCAAACCAAAGCCTCCTTCGATGACAGGTTAAGAAACAAACTCATTAACACCTCTGCTGGCAGTAAAAACTTCTGGTCCTTGGTAACCTCCATCAGGAAAAATTTTAACTCATCGTCGTCTCCTCCCTTCATTCACGATGGGAAGGTATTAACAGAAAGCAAATCCAAGGCTGACTTACTCGCATCTCTCTTTGCCTCCAATTCTTCCTTGCCTGATACTGCCGTGCAACCCCCCATTGTAGAGAGTTCTGCTCACTCAATGGGCAGAGTTTTCTTCAGAACTCGTGAAGTGTTCAAGTGTCTCAAGGAGCTCGATCCCAATAAATCCACTGGCCCTGATAAAATTCCCCCTATGGTTCTTAATAAATGCGCTTCACCTTTGGCTAAACCTCTGCGCAAACTCTTCGCCCTTTCTTACTTCTCCGGAGTTTTCCCTGACTCCTGGAAACTGGCTCATGTTCAGCCTATACCGAAAAAAGGTGATCTCAGCGACCCCTCTAACTACCGCCCAATAGCAATCACCTCTATCCTCTCCAAAACCATGAAGACACTAATAAACAGAAGGCTTATGGAATATCTTGAACGCAACCAAATATTGGATGACAAGCAGTACGGCTTTAGATCGAAAAGATCTACTGGCGACCTCCTTGTATGCCTAACTGAACACCTCTACCAAAACATTCATCGCTTTGGTGAATCCGGCCTGGTAGCTCTCGATATCTCCAAGGCCTTTGATAGAGTATGGCACCCCGCTCTATTGAGTAAACTCCATGCTATTGGCATTGACCTTCTTCTAAAGAATTGGATTGAGAGTTTCCTTTCCGACCGCTCAATCAAGGTAGTATTGGACGGCGTTGAATCTAATCCCCACTCCATCTCTGCAGGTGTTCCCCAGGGCTCTATTCTATCACCAGCTCTCTTCCTAGTTTTTATAAATGACCTGCTCTCAATTCCATCCAACTCCCTTCACAGCTTCGCTGATGACAGTACTTTGCGTTACTCGTATAGCTTTGATAAAGCAAGACAAGCACGGGCCAGACCTTGTCTGCTTGATCGTGAACTTATGTCCACTTCAATCAACAGGGACATAAGATTGATTCTTGATTGGGGCCTCATGAATCAAGTTGAATTCAACGCACAGAAAACAAAATACTGTCTCTTCTCTATGAAAACGCGCTCCCCAATCCCTCCCATTAAAGTGGACAGTCTAGAACTGATGGCTGAACCATCCCTCAATATCCTGGGCATAACTTTAACTGAAGATCTGCGATGGAGTAATCACATATTCCAAATCGCTAAACAAGCATCTCAATGCTTGGGATTCCTTAAAAGATGCAAATTCCTCCTTCCGCCGTCGGCCAGGGCTATAATATACAAATCCTACATTCGGCCCCGCCTCGAATTCAACTTATATCTCTGGGCAGGGGCACCGAGTACCACCTTAGCGTGGCTGGACAAGGTGCAGAACCGCGCTCTCCAACTCATTGGCGACGACGTCATTTGCTCCAAAATTGACTCACTAAGTCACCGCAGGAATGTAGCAGCCCTGGTAAAATTCTACCGCATCTACCATAACGACTGTTCCACCGAAATATATAATCTCCTGCCTTCACGGCGATGTTTTTCCCGCAACACAAGACTTGCCCATTCGGCTCATCCTCACTATCTACAGCCCTTATTTTCGCGCACACACCAGTTTAGTAATTCGTTCTTTTCGAGAACAACTCGACTGTGGAACAACCTTCCACAGTCAGTTTTCCCAAACTTATATAACACCCAAGAGTTTAAACGCAAGGTTCATCTCCACCTCCTCATGTATCCCCCAGACTCCCTTTAATCTTTTTATTCTTTCTCTATCCTTCGAGCTAAGCTTACTACCAGACACCCGACGTTGACGTGTACGACATGACGGACTGGTAGTACAAAGGGTGACACCTGAGCTTAGACTTTCACATAAAAAAAAAAAAGCTTCTGTCGAAAACTACTAAATAAAGTCTACATATTTTAACATAAAAATTGGGTTAAAAAGAGGAGAGGGAATTGCTGTAACTTTGTTAGGTTTGTTGGATGCACTAAAATAAAAAGAAGTTAATAATAAAAAAATAAAGAATTATATGTGATGTTACCTTGTCGTCTATGCCCCCTGTGTGTTGTTAAAAAGAAAACTGAGGCTGCTGATCCAAATTCTTTTTAGATGACGAGCAAGCCATGGGATAGAAGAAACCTGGAAGGCCGTGAGGATGAGAAAAGGCAACAACTTTAGTCCCCTAGCAGCACCTATAGTGGCCGTATAGTGCATATTGGCGGTAGTCCTGGAAGTGTCCGCAGTGGAGGAAGCTACTATTAAATTACTAAATGTTTATAACTTGATCAAATTGCGTAGGAATATTAAGTAAACAATGAAGTTGTAAGCGCGACAAAGGGCTTCCCCAAAGACCCTAACCTCCTTATGGCTCACCACGGTTTTCTCCAGGAAATCCAGATTCTTGGCAAATTGTTGTCGGTGAAGGGGCTGACCAGCAGGCAGGGCGAAGCTCCAACGGGTATGTTTTGTAAATTAATTGTCCACCTCAGGAACTCTAGAAATGTGGCCGGGGGCTGTCAAGCCCCACTATAATACTCGAAACCCAGGCTAGCCCGGCCTCTAGATTTTTTCCGGGGATGGAAAAGGCAATGTCCACAGTGGCGTAGCGTGGATTTCTGCCACCCGGGGCCAGCCATAAATTTGCCGCCCCTTACTTTCGAATTGAATTGGTAAAAACTAAAAAGTCTGCGATGTTGAAAATTCATTATTTTAAAAGGAAATAAAATAAGGGCGTCTCAGGAAGTTCAACTACTAATTTAAAACTTTATTTTCTGCGTGTTTTTTGCAAAGCGAACTTTTTAAGACAATAGCCAATGTTAATTTATACCACTTGTTCTATTAGTAAGAAAGCTAGATTAGATCTCTAGAGCTAGATTAATGTCAACATGGACATTGTAGATTTTCAATAATTTTTAATCAATGAATCGAAAACGCAACTTCAATTTCAAGTAATTTTCAATCCAAGAATTCAAGGCATCATGTAAACGCAATAAATTATATGTACATAACTAATGAATGTGCAGTATAGTGTGCGCCAAAATAATTGGGAATTTTACGCGCAGGCGAGAAAATGACAATTCCACATACATTAACATTCTGTGTATAGGTAAAATACAAGTGCACGAGTATTTTAATTTCCCTTTTGAGACTTGTTTACGGGGAACAACAGTCCACCATAGTATCTGACCAGGACAAGAGTCGTAGGGAGACGGACTGAATTGTGATTGAGAATATAAATGAGCGGGTGATTTGGGATTTTAAACGAACGGAAGAACGGGGTGCACTTTTCTTTTCGAATCTACTTTCTAGGTTACACCAACATGGATACAAAAAGAAGGTCCATGCATGAGTTATTCATGAGTTGAACGCGAGAAACATGAGAGACCAAATTCACCTCACTTCACTTCACGTCCCATTCAGGTTTGGCTTGTAGACACCATCAGCCAGAACATCGTGCTCAATGTGGTAATGGTTAGGGCCTGATGTTGCCGGCAGGATCTCTAGCTCGGCCCAGTTTGGCTGCCGCCCCCAACATCTACGCCGCCCGGGGCCATGGCCCCCTCTGCCCCCCCCCCACGCTACGCCAATGAATGTCCAGGACCCAGTGCGTCTCCCGGAACCAAAAATTAAATTTTAATAATTCGCTGCGTGGAATGTACGAACAGGACATCACGTTGGTCAAAAGGAAATCATAGCAATGGAATTGTTGAAATGCAAAATATCAATTGCTGCGCTATCGGAACTACGGCTTACCGGATCCGGGATATTGACAATCGTCCCGCCAACAATCGACGAAACGATGATGCTTTACTATTCCGGTGGTGAGAAAAGAGAGGCCGGCGTCGGCTTTATGGTCGACCGACGGGCTGCCAGCAGCGTTATCGCATTCCAACCGATATCCGAGCGTTTGGCGGTTATAACCATCAGTGGAACGATCAAGACCCATATCATATCCGTTTATGCGCCAACCGAGACCAGCACGGACACGAACAAGGACGAATTTTACGATCATCTTCAACAGACGCTGGATATGATACCTCAAACCGAATTAATAATTCTCGCGGGGGATTTCAACGCACATTCAGGAGTAGATCGAACCGGCTGGGAAGAAACCATGGGCAAATTCGGACACGGAGTAATTAATGACAACGGCTTACGCCTGCTTTCATTCGCATCGTCAAACAACTTGATCGTTGGCAACAGCATTTTCCGCCATCCACTCAAACACCAACTCACCTGGCGAAATCCATCCGGCAAAGACTCGGCGATGTTAGACTACGTTTTGATCAACACAAGATTCCGATCGACGCTTAAAGACGTACGTGCAATGCGTGGACCCGATTGCGGATCGGACCATTATCTTGTTCGAGCGAAATTGCAGATGCGATTGCAAAGAGCGAAGAAAACGGAGCCACCACCAGCCAAGAAAAATTGGGCGTGCCTACGGGACCTGGCCATCGGGCGAGAGTTTCAGATGGCATTGTCCAACAAATTCGCGGCGCTCGCAATACCGGACGATATCGATGTAGAAGAAAGGCAATTGTCGGAGTCTATTGTGGAGTGTGCAATGGAGTTGTGTCCAACTATCCGTAAACGGACGCAGCCATGGATCTCGGACAGCTGTCTGGACCTCGTCGATCAGCGGAAGCGCATGAAACACGTCGACTTTGAGGAATACCGAAGATTGAACAAAGAAGTTCGGCAGAAAATGAAATTGGAACGAGAAGCGTACTGGAATAACGTTGCGGCCGACATGGAAAAAGCGGCGTCGAGGCACGAGTACCGGACGCTGTACCAGACAATCCGCCGGTTAGGCGGCAAAACAACATCAACAAACGACAACATCAAAAAATCGGATGGAACTTTTGTGACTTCTGCCCATGAACGCCTGGAGCGGTGGAGAGCATTCTTCCACCAGCTGTATAACCACGATCCGCCGCAAGGTCCAGCACCCGAACCACCGATTATCGAACAGCCGATGAATCAGTTTCTCGATACCGAACCAACAATTATCGAGGTGAAGACAGCAATCAAATCGCTGAAAAATGGAAAAGCGCCGGGAATAGACCAAGTAACCGCCGAGATGATCAAAGCTGGAGGTGATGTCTTATCACAACGACTTCATGTCCTCATAACACACATATGGCATTCGGATCGTGTCCCTTCGGTATGGAAGAAAGCGATCGTTGTCCCAATTTTGAAGAAAGGCGACAGTCGGGAATGCAAGAATTATCGCGGTATTAGCCTTCTTTCGATCGTCGGTAAAGTATTTACGAAAATAATACAATCGAGGCTACAGAAACATCGAGAGCAAACGAGCCGGGAGGAACAAGCGGGATTTAGACCACATCGAGGATGCATTGATCAAACATTCGCCCTCCGTCAGTTAATGGAAGAAAGAATTCGTTGCGGCAAACGCATTGTCGTCGTTTTCATCGATTTCAAATCCGCTTTCGATTGCATCGATTGGAACAGCTTGTGGAGAGTCTTGGTAACCGAACACGTGCCATTGAGAATCATCCAACTTCTCCAAGCGTCGTACGATGGCTCAACCAGCAGCGTTCGTATTCGAAACGACTTATCCGAGGAGTTCCCGATTCAGACGGGTGTCCGACAGGGAGACGTCGCTTCGCCACTTCTCTTCAACGTTGTGATCGACGCGATTATGCGTGAAGCATTCGATGGACGACTCGGAGTTCAATACGACGACAACAACTTCGTAACAGACTTAATGTTCGCCGACGACAGCGCTGTTTTCGCCGACACGGATGCCGAAGCAACGGACATCTTATACGATATTTCCCGCATCGCCCAATCATACGGGTTAAAAATCAATGCGGAAAAGACCAAAGTGCTCACAACGGATGGATCAAGAGCCAGTGTTCACCTCGATGGAACCCAAATCGAACAGGTTCCAAGGTTCAAATATTTGGGATCATTGGTTGAGGAAACGAAAGTAGCATCGACGGCCGACGTTCACAGCCGTATCGGCCAGGCAACAGCAACATTCGCCTCGCTCAAGTGGTGCATATGGAAACGAACAAATATCTCCATCAAAACAAAACTACGTCTTTACCGAACGTTGATTCTTCCGATTCTTCTTTATGGATCTGAAACGTGGACACTGCTCAAACCGGACGTTAAGAAGCTCGAGGTCTTCCAAATGCGATGTTTGAGGCAGATCCTCCGTGTCTCACTCCGTGATCGCCTTCGAAATGAGGTTGTCAGACAAAGATGCGATCAGCAAACACTGATCGAAGAAGAAATGCAAAAACGTCGACTACGGTGGTTTGGACATGTTTGCCGAATGGATGATAACCGTTTGCCACGTAAACTTCTCTGGCGAGACCGTCCCGCAGACTGGAAAATCCACCGATTGGCACCGAAGAAAACTTGGCTAAAGAATATCGAGGGCGACCTAAAGAATCAAAGATTATCAGTTACCGAGGCTCGAGACACCGCCAAGACCCGAGAAGAATGGAAGCGAATCGTGAATAGAGTTCGGGACCCAGCGGCACCGACAGCAGCATATCCGTTGCGGGGACGTCCCGCTCGGACCGCCAGCTAACGGATCAAAGAAGAAGAAGAAGAAGAAATTTTAATAATAATATTATATTCCCGATTCGAACCGGGTTAAACCGTTGGAAGGCGCACTGGAAATCCCTAAAATAGTGGGCATTTCTCCTCATAAACAGGGCCCCTGAAGCGGTCAGTCTCTTAGTTACTGGAAAGACAATAGAAGTGAAAAGTGAAACTGTGCCAAAGTTTACGTAAAAATTATTGGAGGATTTTTTTTGCCTGTGGAAAGTACTGAAGCCGGAGGGTCGCTGGAGGAGTCCTTGCCTGCGCGGAGTGTTAACTAGAGTTGAGTACCTTTTTTTTTCTTATATATAAAAATATATTGTTAATATATATTAAATATTATACCACATTGAGTACCCTTTTTTATATATATAAAATTATATTGAATATATCTGTGCATCAGGTGAAGGAGACCCTGTTTTTTTTTGTACGAATAAAGCGATCACGGCGAATCCTTGTTTTTTTTATATTTTAATTTATATAAGTAGGTTAATATTGTGGGTTGAAGCCCCACGATTGGTAAGATAGGTTCGTAGACCTGAAAACTACGTGGCGCCCATTTTTATTATAAGCAAATTTTCCCTCAAAAGTTTTCTTTAGGACCACACCCTACGCTGAGCGCGGCCGAGCCTTGCGTGTAAAATTAGCACGTAACAACTTGTTCAATAAAGATTTTTTTGCGTGAAAACTGAACACATGCACAAATGCTTCCTAGATAACGAAAAATTACGGCATATACGTAGATATAAGAATAATAAGTTACTCTTGGTGAAGCAATACTTATGTACCTCGGGGGTATGATAACAAACCGGATTGTGAACCGTTTACGCCTTCCCAATGAGAGTAACATGTAAACGCGCTCCAACGTTATTACTGTTGCGTTTCGTTTAATGCATTTATAATTTAACACCACTGTCGCTGCTGCAATCCTTTTTTAGAAAGATTTAACTTTTTTTTATTTCATTTAATAAAACAAACCGATTTCACATTCAAAGCATATCAATTAAATGCGAAGAAAAAAAATTCCAATAGGGATATCGACAATTCTTCTTCAAGTGACATTACAAAAATACCGACATACAAAATCATGAAAACTATATACATAAACCTTGCTATTGAGGTCTTCTAACACAAACAACACTCAATCAATCATTTCATACAGCCAATTTTTCAAACATCGATTACATACAAAACAATGATTCATTTTTATATACATACTAGCAAAAACCCGCGTGCGTTGCAACGCCTTTCAATGAAATAAGATTATGGGGACACAGTCTGCGATAGGAAAATGATATAGTGAAAAAAGAACAAATCTGGGAAAATTGATTTTGGGAGATGACCGCCATGGACCAAATGATATATTGAGTATACTATATTACCTATGGTGTTCTACTTATCATACTCTTTCATTTGATACCCATGTCGAAGGGGTTGTAAAGAAAATATTAATACGCCCTCTTGAGATGGCGCTATGGACCAAACGATATATTGAGTATACTATATTGCATATGGTGTTCTACTTATCATACTCTTTCATTTGATACCCATCTCGAAGGGGTTGTGAAGAAAATGGTAATCCGCCCTCTGGAGATGACCGCCATTTACCAAACGATATATTGAGTATACTATATTGCTTATATTGTTCTACTTATCATAGCCTTTCATTTGATACCCATGTCTCGGGTGTTGTGAAGAAAATGGTAAACCGCCCTTTTGAGATGGCCGCCATGGACCAAATTATAAATTGAGTATACTATATTGCTTATGGTGTTCTACTTTTCATAGCCTTTCATGTGATACCCATGTCTCGGGTGTTGTGAAGAAAATGGTAACCCGCCCTCTTGAGATGGCCGCCATGAATCTAAAGACACAGTCTATGGCAATTTTCTTATAATGCCCTTTCATTTGATACCAATGTCGAGGGGGTAGTGAAGAAAATGATCATCCGCCCTCTTCAGATGACCGCCATGGACCAAACGATATATTGAGTATACTATATTGCTTATGGTGTTCTACTTATCATACCCTTTCATTTGAAATCCATGTCGAGGGGTGTGAAGATAATGGTAATCCAACCTCTGGAGATGGCCGCTATGGGCCAAACGATATATTGAGTATACTATATTGCTTATGTGTTCTACTTATCATACTCTCTCATTTGATACCCATCTCGAAAGGGTTGTGAAGAAAACGGTAGTCCGCCCGCTTGAGATGATCGCCATGGACGAACCGATATATTGAGTATACTATATTGCCTATGGTGTTCTCCTTGTCATACTCTTTCATTTGATATCCATGTCGAAGGTGTTGTGAAGAAAATGGTAATCCGCATTCTTGAGGTGGCCGCTATGGACCAAGCGACATATTGAGTATACTATATTGCTTATATTGTTCTACTTATCATACTCTTTCATTGGATACCCATTTCGAAGGGGTTGTGAAGATAATGGTCATCTGCTCTCTTGAGATGACTGCCATGGACCAAACGATATATTGAGTATACTATATTGCCTTTGGTGTTCTACTTACCATACCCTTTCATTTGATATCCATGTCGAGGGGTTGTAAAGAAAATGGTAATCCGCCCTCTTGAGATGGCTGCTATGGACCAAACGCCTGCTTTTCTATTGAAATTTTGCTATAAACCTCACGGAGCCCGAGACCTTTCCTTCAGATATGAATTTTACACAGATGAAATGCCTCAAAGAACATGGGTCTTGCGTCGGCCGCCATGAATCGGTATATTGAGTCTACTACATTGCTTATTGTATTCTACTTATCATACCCTTTCATTTGATACCCATGTCGAGGTGGTTGTGAAGAAAGTGGTACACCGCCCTCTTGAGACGGCCGCCATGGATCATTTTAGTTTCAATAGCGTCATGGCCTACCTATTGTTTGACAGCTGCGTAAATTTGAAATTTTCATTAAATGTAATGATTCAATTTAATGACAATTTTACATTTGTCAAACAATGGGTAGGCCATGAAGCTATTGAAACTAAAATGAAGTGAAAATTCCTAAAATTACCATTTTTTTGTTTTTTCAGGCAATTTTTTAAATTTTTCTCTCCGTAAGAACCATCCTCGTACTTCAACGAATATTCGAAAAAAAAATTAGTCCAATAGGTCCAGCCGTTCTCGAGTTTTGCGCTTACCAACACATTTAGCGATTCATTTTTATATTATAGATATAGATATAGGTATGTACATATCTAGCGGAAGTGAAATATAGAAAAATCATGGTAGTTCAAGGGAACACTCCATTTTTAAAGAATGTAAACATATAAATCTTTGATTAGGTAGTGTTTGTAGATTTTTAACAATAATTTCCATTCAGTAAGCTTTATCAATTAGGGCGTCAATATTATCGGTTAATATCGGAAATAAATATAAAAATTTAGATAGAAATGGTCCGCGGTAATCGTTAATAGTATGAGTCCTTCAAAACAAGTCCGTCAGCCTATGGCAGCACGTTTTCTGCACAGAGAATATTGCACCACTTTGGTTATTGCTAAAATGAGAAATTTTTACGATTACATGTCATCAAAGATGCACGGATCTAATCCAGTTGAGGAGCACTTAGGAATGTATGCAGGAACACGTAGAGTGGACGGAAAATGGTGGAAAATAAATAAATGAAATCGCTCCTTGTTTATGGCTGGCCTTTTACTTCTTGTTGAATTTATTTTGCGACTTTTACGTTGCAAGTGGTCGCCTCTAATGGCAGCAACGTTTTTATAGCTCAGCAACAATTTTGCATCTTTCCCTATTCTGGGTCCATGCCACAAATTCTCTTGTATTCGTAGCACTATGTCAGATTCCTTTTATAGTATATACGGGAGCTCCTCCTTTATCTTACAAGAGTCGTCCTTTACAGTTTTACGGCCGCTCTCGAATCATTAAAAAACACTTTTCCATGCAAATGCATTTCGTTTTAAGCATTTCACTCTCTCCCATTCTTTCATACTAGTTGGCACTTTATTGGATTTTTTACCACCCATACGGTATTCACGTCGTCCCAGTCTAGTCCACGAGTCTTAATTTTTTTATATACCTTGGTTAAAGCTATTTTAGTGTCCTTGAGCCACTGGCTGGCTGCATTCGCTTAGTCATAGACATACTCCCGGTATTTTACAAATTAATTTCCGCATCTATAAATCAGCTCGTTGTGAAGACCGTAAAAACATTGATATCCCAACCAACGAAATTGAGGGATTCTGCGGGCATAAAGTTAGTCTGGTTTTACATAGATCTAGACAAAAAGTAGAGATTACTCACGGTAATAAAATTATACCAATAAAAGTAATTCGGTTTTTAGTATCTTTGCATAGATTTAGCTAAGCTGTTACAAGGATCAGCATAATTTAGTGTTATTAGTCATCAGTCGTTGTCTAGCGTCGTTACATCGTAGTGTTGGAATCATAGGAAAATACAATGGTCACTGTTGCTGGGTTCTGTGCTTATTCACCTCGTGATAGTAACGAAAATGTTTCTGAGTGAATAGGTTTTTGGTAGTGATTTGAAATATGGCTGGATTTTACAAAATGGAAGGGAGAAAATTTCACCTTAAAGCCGTTAAACTTAATCAAATCTTCTTCATTGTTGATCTCTATAACATGTAAGAATGTGGTCCTGATTGCCAGAAAAGCTAAATGTTTAGCAAACTGAAACAACAAGATTTTAGTTATTTATTTGAACACATTTCTAATATCTCGGCTAACAAGTCCAGCACAGTGTGCTACATGACGAAGTTAGAGAAAGAAAAAGTCGCTTCCTCCAGGGCGGATCTTATAACTGCTGGTGAAGGGGGTGGGGCTCCACAAATATAAGTTTTGAGTAAAATTTTTACTTAAATAATAAAGTTGACCCTTTTTGGTTTTTGCTTAGCAAATCGTTCGATAATTTGGTCAGTCAATATTTAACAGGTCTACACCGGTAAGCCAGTCGTCCTAGGCCAAGTCTTAATCCGACGTAGTTTTGAAAAGCAACACTCAGCTGTCGCAACCCTGCCAGTCATAGGTCCTGTGCTGAAAACGAGTCGTGTAATGTGACAAGTCTTTTGAGTTGAAGAAAGTGACTTTGCGACCTTTAAAACTCTTATCTCAGAGGCCAGAGAATGGGGCTGCTAAGTTGAGGTTATAGCCACTGGGCTGAAAGAAGTAATTTGACTGAAACGTCACTGTCTTCAACTGGAAGATTTGTAACATTATAGGAAGATTTGTAACATTAACCTTCGATATTTCAACATCGAATAACTTTCTCAAATGAGAAATATTTATCTAGGATATTTTCTACCAATTATTCCAAATCACTTTTTGAATTCAAAGTAGATTCAGTGTCTGTGACAAGTTACGATTGAAATCTCAATTTGTATGAAAAACGCATTTCAGTTTTTTTTTTCTCCGTGTGAGGTATTAGGTCCAAAGGTACTGCGGCCATTTAGTTGGCCTATTGTACTACAACCCCTACACCTCATATTTGTAGGCCAGACCGCCTGAACAAGTTCAGCAGTCTGCCTAGTGGTTTGTCGCTTAGACTTGAGTGTTCGAGCAGGGACTTCTCGAACAAAGAGACCCTGCTCCTCGCTATTGCAGGGCACTAACAGAGAACATGGAGGACAGACTCATCCTCTTCTAGGCAAAGCCTACATGTAGGGTCCTCCGCCCTTCCTATCTTCCATAAGTGGTAATTTAGGGCACAGTGTCTGGTAATTAAGCCAACAAGTGTCCTAACATCACTCCCTCTGCGCCGTAATAATTCCTTGGCCGTCTTAGGGGACGGCCCTGGAAGGAACCGCTTAGAGTTGGCCAGTCCAGGCGCGGACCTCCAGCCTTCAATATGTTTCACTAAGGTCCGGTCGGCCAGGGCCCTTTGCAGCAAGCTGGACGGTGCCCCAATAGCCGGCTCTGGACCAGTGAATGCAATATCAGAGCCCTGTTCAGCCAGGGCATCCGCACTTTCATTGCCTTCGAAGCCCCGGTGACCCGGGCCCCAGACAAGTGTAATTTGATTGAGAACACCCAACTCATGAAGAGCACGTTGGCAGTCCCAAACTAATTTCGACTTGGTCCTACGGGACCTTATCGCTCTAATTGCCGCTTGGCTATCAGAGAAGATAAAAATCCGTTTATTTTGGTAGGCCCTTCTTAAGTTCTCATGAGTGCATGCCAGAATAGCGTACATCTCTGCTTGAAAGACAGTTGCCAGAGTGCCTAGACTTATAGCCTTGCTGAATCTGGGACTTTCACTCCAGATTCCTGCGCCTACACCTGTCTCCGTTTTAGAGCCATCCGTGTACCATACTAGCCCGCCCGGCAAAACTTTAGGAAAATTCCAGGTAAGCCTTTCCTGTTATGTACAGAAGGTTGCTTAAATTTTGAGATTTTATAGGGCATGCCGTCCGATAGCATCTCCGCTTCCGGAATCTCTTCTATGATGTTGATTATTATAGAATGTCCTCGCCCAAGACCAGCGCCCAAGTAACCATTCGCTTTCAGCCGCAGCGCCGCATTTATGGCGGATTTCTCTACCTCAAGGTGGAGGGGTACCAAATTGAGGAGAGTCTCCAGCGCTGCCGTTGGGGAATTGCGGATGGCCCCAGTGATGGAGAGGCAAGCCATTCTTTGAATTTTGCTTAAAATGGTTATGGAACCCTTAAGCTTCGTTTTGTGCCACCAAACTAAAGCTCCATAAGTTACCATGGGTCTTATGATGGTGGTGTATATCCAATACATGGTTTTCGGTTGCAAACCCCAGGTGGAACCACAAGCTCTGCGGCAAGCCCACAGGGATCTGCGCGTTCTACACATCACAGTGTCCATATGCTGTTTCCAATTGAGCTTGTCATCTAGCGTCACTCCTAAATATTTGGCTTGTTGTGAAAAGCTTATAGTTCTGCCCGCGAATGTAGGTTCCCAAATTCCCGGTAGTGATCGTTTCCTGGTGAAAGGAACTAGGATCGTTTTGTCGGGATTGACTTTTAGACCTACACTCTCGCACCCGCTAGAGACCAGATCAAGTGCCTGCTGCAGGCGCCTTAACATGGCGTCTTCAGATTCATCCGTAATTACTATGACGACATCGTCAGCGTAACTTTGGGCGAAAATGTTTCGACCGTTGAGCAGCTCGAGGAGTTCATCTACAACAAGGCACCAGAGAAGTGGAGATAAAACTCCTCCCTGCGGGCAGCCTCTTGCTATAGTGCCCTCCAGAGACCCCTCAACATGAGAAACAATTAGTTTGCGAGTTCTCAGCATAGAGTCAATCCAGTTGCAGGAAGTGCTACTTAGACTGTGTCTACTTAGAGCCCTAGCTATAGTATCAAAGGATGTGTTGTCAAAGGCTCCCTCGATATCGAGGAAGGCCGTCAGCGCAACTCCCTTGTTTAGAGCTGCATGTTCAAGCCTGAGCACCAGATTGTGCAGTGCTGTCTCAGTAGACTTGCCCGCCTGGTACGCATGCTGATAGGAGCTTAGTGGTTGGCTTTGAAGATAAGTTTCCCTTATCGCCCGGTCGACAATTTTCTCCATTGTCTTCAAGGCAAAAGACGAGAGACTTATCGGCCTGAAAGATTTAGTCAGGGTGTAATCCGAACGCCCTGGCTTAGGTATAAATGTTATGTTGACGTTCCTCCAGACGGATGGGATGTAGCCGTGTGCGAAGGAAGCCCTAAATAATTTGCATAATAAGGGAGTGACTAGGTCGCAGCCCTCCTGTAGCAGAATGGGATAGATTCCGTCTGCTCCAGGGGACTTGTATGGTTTGAACGATCTAATCGCCTCCCTAATAGCTTCATGGTTGAACAAGGTATTTGCTTCTGTCCAGGCGGCTTTGGGCACTTTAGAAAGTTGGCCTATTCGCTGCCCAGCAGAAGTTATGTTCTCTTTTGAATAAATGGTTGTGCCTGGGAAATGTGCCTGGAGCAATATTATCAGGGTTTCTTCCCTAGACTGTGTGAAAGAGCCATCGGTTCTCCTGATGGATCCAAGATCTACCGACAAGCCCTTTGATAAAGCTTTATAGATTTTTGCTGAGTCTCGAATGTCTTTGCAGAAATTTCTCCAGCTATTTCTTTTTGCTCGTCTGATTGCCCTGTTATAGCTGGTTAGCGAGCTTTTATAACTCTCCCAGTTGCCGCTCTTCTTAGCTGCGTTGAACAGTTTCCTCGTAGCGGATCTTAACTTGGAGAGCTCGTTATTCCACCATGGAGTTTTCCTATTACGCGTCCTCATCAGAACTGGGCAGTTATTGCTGTAAGCAGCAGTAACCGCCTCCGTAAAGAAGTCCGCGGATAGTTCTACATCCATCGTAGATTTGATTGAGTGCATGGAACCCTTGAATATGCTACTGAGTTCGGCCCGAAAGTCTGTCCAGTTCGTATATCTAGGATTCCTGTATGTACTCACATTTTCCAAAGACTCACCCACCATAAAGTAAATGTGTCTATAGTCTGAGCACGATGGCTCATCTGAGACCCGCCAGTCACTCACGTAAGTGGCAACTTGTTAAGTAGCTAGCGTGATGTCTATAACCTCACGTCTCCTACCGTTGTCGAAGGTAGGATCCGTGCCGCGATTTAATATGTCCAGGTTAGTAGTTAAGAGGTAATCAAAAAGGTATTCACCCCTTTTGTTCACTCCACTGCTACCCCAGGCATCATGATGGGCGTTCGCATCACATCCTATGATGATCTGCAGACCGCTCCTGTTAGAGTGACCCACGATATCCTTGAGTTCTTTGGACGGTGGTGGGTCTCTGGAGTCATAGGGGAGGTATGCCGAACATAAGGTAATCATGCTCTTGCTGCCCCCCCTGTTAATCTGTATCATCACCACTGCCAGGTCTCTCGACGATTTATCTGTGAGAGGAAAGCAGTTAGTGTTTTTATTGTAAACTACACAGGTCCGAGGGTCACTGCATGCAAGGCTGTAGCCGGTTGCCCGCAAGCCCTGTATAGCACCGTTATTTACCCATGGCTCCTGTACAAGAGCCACGTCGCACAGTGGGGCCCGCTCATAGAAGGTTCTGCTCAAAACTCAATTTTCAAAATTTGGATATTTTTCAAAAAGATTGTATCATCGTAGTTGTAATAATGTATCAGATCACGTGTAAAAATATTAAGTCGCTGACTGCTATGAGTCATCGAGCGCATGAGCATAAAGTTCATAGTTTAGGCAAAATAATACTTTTGCGAAAAAGGAATGCCAGTTTATGCGCGATATAAAAACATTAATTTCTAACATTTAACGATAAAATCTATGGAAGTGTATTATGTCGGTGATCAAGCAAGGTATGTTAATTCTTATTTAATTTTGTATTATATGATAAGTTCATTGGTTTGTGATACGGGGCTTAAAATTTGTGGTAGTGTATATTTATTCGTAGGAGGTTCTTTAAATGACATTTTCTCGAAAACGCGCAAAGTTCTATTGCTAATTTTTTCGATTAACTAATATACAAAGGCTTCCTTTTATAATAAAAAAAGAATCAAAAATAGAACTTTGCGCATTTTAGAAAAAATGTCATTTAAAGAACCTCCTACGAAAAAATATACACTACCACAAATTTTAAGCCCCGTATCACAAACCAATGAACTTATCATATAATACAAAATTAAATAAGAATTAACATACCTTGCTTGATCACCGACATAATACACTTCCATAGATTTTATCGTTAAATGTTAGAAATTAATGTTTTTATATCGCGCATAAACTGGCATTCCTTTTTCGCAAAAGTATTATTTTGCCTAAACTATGAACTTTATGCTCATGCGCTCGATGACTCATAGCAGTCAGCGACTTAATATTTTTACACGTGATCTGATACATTATTACAACTACGATGATACAATCTTTTTGAAAAATATCCAAATTTTGAAAATTGAGTTTTGAGCAGAACCTTCTATGAGCGGGCCCCACTGTGCGTCGATAGCTTGGGTGGCCAGCACCCTGCAAAGGACTGCCGAGGCAGCCCTACTGTGTTGCAGGTTGCACTGTACCACCCGCATCCTGAGGCTGTTCCCGCTGCTGTGAGCCAGCAGGAGTCTCCTTTTTTGAGCCAATCTCCTTGACTCTAATTCGTCCGAAGCCTAGAATAGGGACATGCCCTGCTCTTTAAGCTGCGTGAGCGCCCTCTCGTCAATGCTAAGGGCAAGAGTTTGAGCGTTCTGGTCAACCTTCCTGCCCATCACTTGCCAAGAGGTCACCTCAATTGGCTGGTTCTGTAATTCCAGCCTGCAGAGCACCTGCTCCGGTTCCCTAACATCGTTAGGAACCCAGAACGAGATTCGCTTATATTTGGGAAGGTCCTTTTCCTCAATTACTCTGAGGTTGGCCCCTTCCCACAACTGAAGCCTGGTGACAGCATTTGTCAACCATTGGCTGGTGGGTTCGTTGGAGCAGGTGATCTTGATGAGGCCCCCTGCCGCCCTTGCACCCAAAAACTGAGGCGGACAATCGCCTTTACGACTTTTGTCTACCTCACACAGGATGGCATCGCAGACGGAGGATGATTGTTCCTCTATCAATTTGCCCTCGGGATAGTTGTCCAGGACCACTGCCATGGTGATCCCAGCTAGCTTATCCCGATATGAGGGTCCTTGCGACTCCCCCTTTTTTTCTTCTTCTGGGGTCCCTGCCCAGCCGTAGAATCCTCAGACCGCTGCCGTTTTGGCAGTGCGTTAGTTGGGTCCAGCATAGGACATAGCCCCCTAGAAGTTGTAGGAGTTGGTGCTACCAATTTCTTAGGTCCAGAAACTTCTGGCAGTCCAGCGGTCGTCCAGGTCTGCTCCTTGGAGCCCCCCGTCCTGACCACTGTCCTGCCTTGGGTTTGTTGGGAAGGAAGTTCCGCATGTGGGACTCGGGTGTGCTCCGTGGAGCTCCCCAATTCCTCTGCAGCCTTCCTTGCCTTGGCCCTCTTCCTCTTGGCAGCACCGGATTTTTTCTTGCTAGGTTGCACGGTCATACCGACAACCTTAGCCGTTATTTCTTCAACAACATTGTCACCAGCTGCCTGGGCCAGTGTTGTTGATTGAGAAGCCGAAGCTTCTGTGCTAGACGAGGTACCTCCAAGGAGTTCCCTCTCCAGCTCTGAGCTGATACTTATTGCATCAGACTCACAACCTTTTTCTTCGTCTGGTTTTTTTAAAATTTTTTGGTCCATAAAGAGTCCCACGAGTACGGCAGGAAAGGGAAGGTCCATCCTAACAGAGCCTCCTTATTAGGATAAGGCTATATACAACTGGGTGCGCCCGGTGCCCAGAGGAGATCGTTAGAGACAGTGCACCACTACCCACTGCCACGCAGCCCTCGACACGATGACATTTACATCTTGGCTTGGTAGGCTTTTAAGGGTCTGCTCCCTACTACCGTCGTTAGTTGGTTATCCAGTGGGCACCACGAGGAGGTGACGGTTCGGTTTTGCCCCCCTTTCAGTTTTACAATTCATTTTTCGAAGGTTTGTGTTTTTAGAAATGTAAGGAAATTTTTGAATTGTAGGGAAATTTTATTCAAACATTCGTTTGACAGTTTGCTATAATTCAATTTGTGAAATGTATTTTGGCACACTTTGTAATTCCGAAAATTCGGGTTTGTATCTTGGCACCCTAATGGCAACCTCCATTAGATTCGCGCATTTCGAGAATTATAGCAACTATTTGTGCTCGTATCTTAGCTTAGAGTTCGTCGGGTTGCCGGCATAAGCCTTACTTCTTAAATGGCCCCACAGAAAACGTCTGGTACCGTTAAATTCGACGTGTGGGTTCTCTCTTCCCCAAAATTCGACAGTTCACACTATCTGAGGGGCCAATTAGCAACTCCGCAAATAGTGTGAAATGAGCCTTGCCCGTCATCAAAATGTTGTCCCACAAATCACACACATTTTTTACAATTGAACGATTGTTTTTAATGTAAAGCAGCACAAGTTTAGCGCGTTCTTTTGCTGTGTATTGACTCATAGACAAAATGGTACTGAATGAAGTTTCAGAAACGGGTGCATTTATCCAAACCGGCTTAAAAATGTCCCCAGCTAGCATAGATTTAAATTTGTAATAAAAATATTTTACGATTGGGTTGTGATGTAGTTTTTAACACAAAGTTGGTCACATATCTATGCAAATAAAAGAAAGTGTATGTCCGTGCGCCTGTATGACTGCGTGTCTGTGTCTCTTTGAGCGTACCGTCGCGCGTTGGAGCCAAACTATTGATTAATACACGTTTTTATGTATGATTTATATTGGTTCTTTATTTACTGATCAATTCTAGTATACAAAACTACTAATTAGATATCTAATATGTATTTATATACTCCTATATTTTATTGTCACTACTAAATTATTATTATTTTATTAGCAAAAGCGCGAACTTCGAAGTTTCGGACTGATCGTTTTGATCGTGCCGGAAGTTGTTTTGTGACATTGCGTAAAGTTTGGTAATTAAACTTTACGCGGTCACTACTTATCCAAACAGTTTCCGTTTTTCTCGAAATTTTAATTAGTTTTTTTTTTTTTTAATTAATTAGTACAATTTTCACCATTTTTTACGCTCTACGCCTCTTCCAACGTGATTGACCTGTTTTCATGAAACCGATTTAGACCAGATGCATAGTTCGCTTGATAATGCAATATGACATGTATGGCATGACAGGTAATAGCGGTGTAGCGTCTTTCGAATTTTAAAACGACGACCAACACAAAATGTCAAAAGATATGTTATAGTCTAAAAACTAGAAAGTATAACCGATCAACTTCAAATTTAGCGCATATGCATACTTAGCTCGCCAGACAATATAAAACGACCGTAACAGAATCAAAATGGCGGTTCAAAATAGCGGATTCCCTTTTTCTTCCCAACTCGCTCAGTATGGGTCAACTTCAAATTTTGCACATGTGCGTTGTTCGTTTGACGGTGCAAACTGACAATTCAGTAAAAAAAATTCTCCACAAAATCAAAAATTAAAAAAATTACCGACTCATTTACATCCTAAATCACAATTCAAACATTCTCCCTGCGGTTCTGGCTCTTGGGAAATTACAATTCATCTGCGTTTGTCTTTTATCCATACACGCAATCTTAGGCCCTCCGCACACGAATCAACTGATTTGCGACCCGAGTTGCGTTCGCAACTGTTTAGTGACCTTGTCCGTGTACGCAAGTGAGAGTCCCCACACCCGACGATAGAAGCGAGATCGATTTGAAACTAGCTTGCTATTGGTCACTTGCGCCTGTTCTAGCTAGTCCGAAGCTATTTTAAGATGGAAACAGTATTATGCTTGCGTGTGGTGCGTGCGTCGGATCCGAAGACTGCGTAAGTATTTGCGTTCTGCCTCGTCTGTGATGTGTGCTTGTATTTGGGCAGTTGAGACTCGGTAGTCTAGAGGTAAGGCGCCTGACTGCTATCCCCAGAGGTCCCGGGTTCGAATCCCGGCGGCGCCACGGTCCTTCGCCTTTCCCACCTAACTTTCCATCTTTCTTCTTCCCTCTTTACATTCCTGATTCCCCTGTCATAGCCTACCCTAGTTCTTCCCCCCCCCCACCACCGCTCCACCAAGCGCATGCCATCGGTTGGTTGATGAGATTCAACTCGTTTCAGGAGGCATAACACTCCAGCGAGTTGTTCTCGACGCCCCGATGTCAGAGTCGCGAAATGGTTGTGAGTAGGTGGAATAAAATATCGCGGCTAGGTTGTGACAGTTACTTCCTTCTCTTCTGTCTATCTTCCGGCTAGAGCTGCTGTTCGACATTCACTCTATACGAAAAAATAGATTGTCGACAGTACAATTAGGGTCTTTCCATAAGCCTCTAGTCTGTCACATAAAAAAAAAAAATCGAATGTGACAATGTGGAAACAGTTGAAAATAGACCATTGTCACGCATGTATCTCTTTCAACCTTCAGTGGCGCTTGTACTTGTCAAAGTTTATTCAATAAAATTTCCGATTTGATAAAAAAGGTTTTATTTCGGTTGCAAACTGGTTGTGCGCGTCAATAACCACGAAACCAGGTTGAAACTGTGAATGAAAATCAGTAGACTCATGTGCTTTCGTTTTGGAAATTGTCATTTTCTCTGCATGTGCGCTTTAGTCCCTTATTTTCTGGCTATAACTCTACCACGTTTAATACGCAAAAATGAACCGAATATTTCCGCCGAATGTTCGGTTCGGTACTTTTTTGACCGAATATTCTACCGTATATTCGTATTCGGTTGAACCCATATTAGGCGCATCTCTAATTGACAGTTTCGTTTGAACTCACTGTGAAGGCAGACAGAAGGCTGTCGCAAGCTATTTTTCAAGTTTTCCCAGTACACAAAAGTGTGAAGGTAATTAATTTAATAGACGTTGCCCATGAAATCAGGTTTGCAGCATCAAGGAACACACAACTAATTTATAGCAGCAATGCGCCCGACTCACACCTACCCCATGGCTGATCACAATCATTGGATACCTGGCGCCCGGGCCAGGGCTCCTTAGCAATCTATTTACTCCACTGGAGCGCAGCAAACCAAAAAAAGAAATATCAAAAAAATTTTGCCTTCAGAAAAAAAAACCAATTCCGTGATGCACAAAAAAGGTTGGGGTGGGTAGCTAGTTGGGTTGGGGGTGTGTCTAATGACTAATACCAGAATTGGTGCCTAAGTAATCCTAGTTCTAATAACGATAGCAGTGATAAATCCACAAGATTTTTCTAGTATTTTTGTTCGCTACACTAGAATGCGTCATCGACTTGAGTGTGTTGTAGCACTACTGATAAACTGGGATGCAAATGGCTTAAATTGGAAATTCGAACGATTTTAGGAGATATATGAATGCAAAACTAATCAACTAATAAAACTAGTCGGGCTTGAACGAAAAAGCCAAATATTTTGAAACTACTAGAAATTCCGGGATGAACTTTAATTTCCAGAAACTACATATCAACATTGCGCTTCTTTAATCCCTTATGGGGCATAGGGCGGATTTGAGGTCCTGGTGTCTGTGGGCCAGCAAACAGATATATACATATATGACGTATAAAACAATTCCCTATCAAAAAATTGCTGGTTTGAAAAATTCGTGATGTAATTTGACAAGTGATGTCTTTTTGGGAAGCTATTACTCTGCGGAATTCAGGAAAGGTAACTTCATTAACTTATTTCGGATTTCACTTCAAAGAATTTATTAGATATTAGAAATACCTATCAATTAAACATGCTTGTGACCAGGGCCGGCTTTAGGTATTTTGACTCCCGGGCGAATATCGAATAATTTTAGACATTTCTTTAGATTTCCTATATTATTATGCACAAATTATACCGTAGCCCTAGTCAAAACAAAAGATAACTTTACAACGGGCGAACATTGGCCGCTTGGGAGCTCGTGCGGCCCTATAACGGCCAAACTTGACCAAAAGATTTAAATGCCCGGAAAAAAATCTGCCCCAAACTTCTTGTTGAATATCCTTTATGTGAACTTGATCATTATCATTATGTACATTCTTTGGATTATTTTTACTTAAAGACTATCGATGCACAACAGGAATAAGCTTGGGGGCCTCGGTAGTCTAGAGGTAAGGCGCTTGACTACTATCCCAGAGGTCCCGGGTTCGAATCCCTCGCCTTTTCCACTTTCCCACCCACATAACTTTCCTTCTTTCTTCTTGCCACTTTACATTCCTGATTCCTCCTGTCATAGCCTTCGCTAGTCCTTCCCCGCTCTTACAAGCGCATGTCATCGGTTGGCTGATGAGATTCAACTCGTTTCAGGAGGCATAACACTCCAGCGAGTTGTTTCTCAAATGCCCCGATGCCAGAGTCGGGAAATGGTTGGAGATGGAATAAAATATCGCGACTAGGTTGTGGCAGTTCCGTCCTACTTCTCTCTTGTGGCTACCATCCACATTTGAACTCTGGTCAACATCCGTTCCGTCCACCGGATCCCGGAAATGATAGGATTGAGGATATATAGCAGAAGAAATCAGAACGCACTCCCTAGCTAGAGTTGATAGTGATCAGTCACACGATACACGACGCGTAACATTTAAATTTATATGTCAATAAATTAGTAGTATATCACATTGAATCGTGCTTTTCTAATTGATATTGTTACAGTGTTTTATTGTATTTTAAGATCTAACGATCACTACAATGGTGACCCCGAGAGTTTAAATTAAAATGATAAAAAAAAAAATAATAAATAAAAGAAATCAAAGAAATGCTATGAAATTAAAAATTAAATAAACGAGTGATAAAAAAGAAAATAATGACAAAAGTGTAGAGTTCCCATCAATAATACGTAAAAGAACAATAAAAAACCAACAATAGTGAGGACACGCGAATGAAAAATTGATTGGGCTCATCGCACATCGGACATTGGAACCAGCTCTCAAAATAAATTACAAATAAATGCAAGACAAGCTTTTAAAGAATTACAAATTTGCATCGACTTAAAGAAGGAGGTAATTGATTCAAGTCAACACGAGGGAACTGAGGATAAAACAAAAGCCACGAGGAGGAAACAAAAGAATACCGAAGCCAAAAACGTATTTAAAAAGAGTTTTACTAATAAATCTTTAATTTTCTTTTTAAAATCAATTTAGTTTTCAATATAAAGGAAAATTTTTCTTATATGTATAAAGCATTGCAAAAATTAAATCATGTGCCCAGCTAACGGCAGCAAAAAATAACGGGTTGCGGAAAAAGTGCATACAAGTTCAACAAAAAAATAACAATTGAAATGAAATCGGATTACGATCAATATTTAAAATAACAAGTAAGTTGATTGTTTTATAAATGAGTTTTTTTTAATGACAAATATGAATTTCGTTTGTTTGCATATACATATGTATACATAATATTATTATTATTATTTATTATTTATTTTATTATATTAACAGGAGAGTACACAACATTTTCATCTTTTAGAGTACATATAAAAAAGAAAGAAAAAAATATATAACTACATAATATATAGACTAACCTAACCTTAATAAATTATGAGAGGGACGGAACGAGAAAGAAGGAAAAAAGCAGAAGTAAGGACCAAGAAAGGAAACGAGCAGGAGATAGAAAAAGGCAGAAAATATTAAAGAGAAGTAGAGGGAGATAGAAAAAGAGATGCTGGCTTTCTGAAATTCTTGGCTGTGCCTATTCTTTGAATATTGTTAGGAAGGTTGTTCCAAAGTCTAATCGAATGCACAAAGAAGGAACGGCTACCCATTAGGGCAGTGGTTTCCAACCTTTTTGTACCTGCGCCCCCCTTTAAAAAAAAGTTGTTGCGCCCCCTTAATTTGGATTGTGGATTACGTATATACATATTTTGCTGATTAATTTTTTTGACACCTATTCGACTTTTTTGGTTTGTATTCGAAAATGATATTTTGGAAACAGCTGCATGCCCCCCTTACAACAGTCTCGCGCCCCCCTAGGGGGGCGCGCCCCACAGGTTGGAAATCACTGCATTAGGGAATAATGTAAAGGAATACGAAATTTAATCGAACGCATGGATTGCAGAGGAAGGAGGAATTCTGAGAGGTAAGAGGGACATTTCGTGTGGAGAACTTTAGATGATAAAAGGCTACCATAAAGCCTAAGTCTCCGTAACGTGCCATAGACTTTGGAAAGCGTGAGTGAAATATGGTTGTAGCAGGATAGTTTAGAATTAATGGCAATACCAAGATTATTAACACAGTCAACAATGGGAAGAGAAACATTATTAAGTGATATGGTTGGAATATTGTCTAGAGAAAGGGAACGATGACTAAGAATGAGTACTTGGGATTTATTAGGATTAAGTTTAAGGAAATTGGAAGAGCTCCATTCATTTATCAGGCATAAGACATTATTGAGATCAGAAATACAGGATTATATCCGATTGGGAGGACATGAAGTATATAACTGTAGATCATCAGCATAAAAATGAAAGGAGCATGCATGGATAATATCAGGGAGAACATTAACAAACAACGAAAAAACAGGAGGGCCAAGGATAGAACCTTGTAGAACACCCAAGGGTACAGGTAGGAAGGATGATACAATAGAAATATGCCGCACACATTGGTGTCTATTAGAAAGAAAAGAAGAAAAAAGACGAGTTGCAGAAGAGGAAAAGCTATAGAGCTGGCTAAGCTTGGAAATTAGAAACGAGTGAACCACAGAATCAAACGCCTTAGAAAAATCAAGAAGGACTAATATCGCAATGTCACCTCGGTCAAGCATAGAACGCAGGTCAGTAGTTACCTTTAGTACAGCTGTCTCACAGCTGTGAAGTTTACGGAAACCAGATTGGAGTTTAGAGAGGAAATTATTAGAATCAAGATTACCAACAACTTGTATAAAGATGACTTTCTCCAAAGTTTGGCTAGGAAAGATAGAATACTTATAGGGCGAAAATCGGATATGTCAGAGGGAGAGGATTTTTTAGGTAACGGAATTACTATGGCTTTTTTCCATAGCAAGGGAACTTGGGAAATTGTAAGGCAGTAATTAAAAATGTGTGTTATAGTTTCCACAATTAGGGGGGATAGAAGCTTGTTAAAGCGAGGAGAAATTCCATCAAATCCAACGCTATTGAACGAGATGGACAGCAATATTTTAACTTCGGATGAGTCCACACATCGGAAGCTAAAGCCATCAGAACTAAGAGAATCAAAAGAGACAGAATTAGAAGAGGTGGAAGAGATAGGATTAGGTGGACGTTGGATGAAAGATGCATTAAGACGATTTACATCAGTATTAAAGGGGATAGGCACCGAAGCATGAATACCCAAAGAACGAAGATTATGCCACAGTTGTTTAGATTTTAAAGCAGGATCAAGTTTTCGGGAGTAATACTCGCGTTTAGCGGAGATAACCTTACTAGTGATGAGATTACGAAGCTTTTTGTATTCGCCTAGGTAGCCAGGGATCTTAGTCCTGCGATAACGTCTGTACATGGACTCGCGCTGCATTATCAAGCCGCGCATTTCACGCGAAAACCAAGGACAAGGTGAAGACAGATTGCATCTTCCAGTAACCAAGGGAACACACCGATCATAGAGAGATCGAATAAAAGAGGTCAGGAGATCGACTTTAGTGTCAACACAGGTAGTGTTATATATATCGCCCCAAGGCACAGAAGAGGCTAGTTCGCAGAGCCGATTGAAATTGATGTTCTTATAATCGCGATAAGAAAATGACGAATGCATGGAAGACTGTCGAAAGGTAAATCGAATAGAGAGAAACAGAATATCATGATCGAGGAAGCTAGGGGGAGAAATTTGGTTGTGTTTTAACACTAAATCAATAGAGGTAGTAGATAGAACATCAAGTAGGGAAGGATTACAGCAATTCAGAAAAGTAGGAAGACGATTAAGAATATGTAAGTCCAAAGATGCGAGAAAAAATCTAAGCGAGTTTGCACGTGAATTGTCCCTAAGCAAATTAACATTAAAGTCCCCAGCAACCATCATATTGTCATAATGAACAGAGAAGCGTGAAACAAAGTTGTGGAACTCAACAGCAACATCGGGATTAAATAGGGGACAGTATACATTGACGACAACACATTTATCATATTTAGATTTTATCTCAACAAAAATGAACTCAAATTGAGAGCCACTCGATTTACCAACAACTCTACATAGAAGCATAGAGGACACATATATGGCAACCCGACCACCAGTAAGACCAACACGATCATTGCCATGCAGCGAAAAGCCAGATAGGGAAACAAAAGAGGAAGGGACTTCAGGTTTAAGCCAAGTCTCACTTACTAGCAGAACATGTATTTTAGTACGGTCGCACATATACCTAAGCTCGTCCATTTTGTTTTTTAAGCTCCTCACATTCATAGTGCATATATTTAGTCCTGAAGTGGAGGAACAGAGAATATTGAGTAGCATTCCCACATTGTACACCCGATTAGAAGAACGATTCATTAACAAATTTTATCATAACGCACAACCAAGAATACAGAAGCAACCACAAGGAAAATATCTAGAAAGCAGAGGAAAATAGAAGGGGAAGAGATGTAAAAGAAAGCGGAAGACAACAATAAAAAAAGAAGATAGAGAGAAACAACACAGCGAGGGATACCGCCAACGGTCAGAAGTAAATAATACAAGAGACAGTACCATACAAGACCTTTCAGAGCGCATAAGCCAATTAGAGATTAATCAAGCTCAGGCCAGGGGAAGAAATTAACAACGAAACAGGTTTGCACGTTCGCACTCCCGATCCATTACTAAACTAAATTCATCGAAAGCGGACCAAAAGCGCTGTTATTACCATAGAAAATTCGGAATTAATGCCAAAAAATGTGTAGGACCTTGTAACGCAAAAAACTCGGAATAGCTTCTTCGTCTGTGATACCGAGGTTGAGCCCTCTCCCTGGCCGCCTCTTTATCTTTGAAAAATCACTTAATACGCACTTTCTCATTGACACGGGAGCAGAAGTTTCTTTGGTGCCCAAAATACTCTTTCCAAAACATAAAGTCAAATCTGACTTTTGTTTAGTTTCAGCCAGCGGTTCACCAAATCGCACTTATGGATTACAACACCTCACCATAAATTTAAATTTGGTCGTACATTTGATCATATCTTCATTGTCGCAGCCGTCGACCACGCGATCCTAGGAGCTGATTTTCTCTACAAATATGACTTATCAGTAAATATTCGCAGGAATAAACTGATACAAAATCAAACTTCCCTGTCAGTAGAAGGCATTTGTCGTCGTGTCGATTCTTGCTCCCCCAAACTTTTCTCTCTGAATGGAGAATTCCGAATGATATTCAATCAATTTCCTTCCTTAAAAATCCCATCCAGGCTCAGTAGTGAGGTAAAACATAATACAGTGCATCACATCATAACTGAAGGTTCTCTTCCTTGCTCTCGAGCGTGTAGGTTGACTGCAGAAAAACTCCAGATAGCCAAGAATGAATTCCAAGCCATGATTAAAATGGGCATTTGTCGCCCTTCTTCATCATCCGTATCTTCACCATTACATCTGGTCCCCAAAAAGGATCAAAACGATTCCGAATTCCGTCACTTTCTTGAAGGAAGATATTTCACGGTTTTTACAGACCACAAACCTTTAACTACAGCCATCTTTGGGAAATCAGAAAAATCTCCGCGGCAAACCAATCACCTAGGTTTCATAGCCCAATTTACCAACGACATCAGGCATATCAAAGGTCTCCTGAACATGGTGTCAGACACTCTTTCAAGAGCATTCGTAGACGCTGTGAACTCTGCTGAAAAATTATCCATCCAAACTCTAGCTGGTCAACAAAAATTAGACCAAGAGTTACGAGAACTTTTGTCCAACGCGGAAATTTCGAAAAAGTCCCTATTTGCACTCAAGAAAATCTTCGCCCCATTAGAAGAAATTTGGTGTGACCCGTCCACAGGAAAAAACAGCCCATACGTACCTGAACCCATGCGCCGGATTATATTTAAACCATACGTCAACTTTCTCATCCGGGCATCCGTTCGACACGGAAGTTACTCACATCAAAATACTTCTGGCCCAGAATGAAACAGGTTTGTAACCAGTGGACAAAGACTTGTATTTCGTGTCAAAAATCTAAGATAAATAAGCACACACGGTCCCAACATGGTCGATTTGAGGTACAGAATTCAAGGTTTGAACACGTCCATATGGATATTGTCGGACCGATACCACAATCCCAAGGCCACACTTATCTCTTAACACTAAGAGACCGTTTCTCTCGCTGGACAGAAGCTATTCCCTTAAGGAATATTCTTGCAAGCACCATTGCAAACGCCTTTCTACGCACCTGGGTCGCAAGTTATGGGGTACCAAGAACGCTTAACACGGATCAGGGAACCCAATTTGAGTCCGCATTATTCAAAGAGCATACTAAACTTTTCGGTTGTCACAAAATAAGAACTACAACTTACCATCCCCAAACTAATGGTTTCATTGAAAGATTCCATAGGCACTTGAAGCTGGCAATAAGAGCTACTGAAGAACCAAAGAGGTGGTGTGAAAACTTACCTTGGATCCTTTTAGATATTCGGACCGCAATCATGGAAGCCTTAGATACGTCCTCAGCTGAGTTATTATATGGGCAAACACTTCGTGCACCCGGGGAACTGGTTGCAATCGAGAAAGAACAAATCCAACAAATTACTGCACCTTTAGCAAAGCAAATTAGAGAATCAATAAATAAAGTAAGACCATCCATACGCAGAGGACGAACACAGACACATATTTTCATGCCTCAAGAGATGGACCAGTGCACACACGTTTTCGTGCGCGACCCCATATTAAGAAATAGTTTAACCCCGCCGTACACGGGTCTACACAAAGTAATTGAGAAGTGTAATAAATAATTTGTGGTATTAGTAAACGAAAAAGAAGAAAAAATTAATATCGATAGACTCAAACCAGCTTTTATCATTAAGCCCAATATCAGCGACGAACATTTAACTAGATCTAATTGTATAAAAAAAGACACATTTAACATTTGAAAATAAGCAAAACCAGACTTTTTTTTAACACATACGATACTGAAAATCTTTAAACAGTTAATAGGAAAAACGAAAGAAATTAAATTGTTTAAAATAATTGAAAGGAACTTGTTAGATATAAAAAATATGAATTTATTGATTTGGCTTTTTGAAAATAAAGAATAGTTAGGAAGTTTTTTTTTTTTCTAAATTAAAAGAAACTGAATTATAAAAAAAAAAAAAAAAAAAAATGTAGGTATATACCTATATTGAATAGTTAAAAATTAAGAAATATGACCGAAAAAACTTTTCAAAGAGAGGGAGTTATCCACATTTGAATTAATGGCACTCTGTTCAACATCCGTTACGTCCACCGAATCCCGGAAATGATAAGATTGAGGAAAGATAGCAGAAGGAATCAGAACGCACTTCCTAGCTAGAGTTGATAGTGATCAGTCACACGATACACGACGCGTAACATTTAAATTTATATGTCAATCAAATTAGTAGTATATCACATTGAATCGTGCTTTTCTAATTGATATTGTTACAGTGTTTTATTGTATTTTAAGATCTCACGATCACTACATCTCTCTTTCTGCTTTCTATCTTCAGGCTAGAGCTGCTGTTCGACATTCTATAAGAAAAAAATAGATTGTCGAACAGTATAAAGGGGCTTTCCTTAAGCCTCTAGTCTGTCACATAAAATACGCTCGCCATTCGTCACTCTGTTTTTTGGGAAGTATGTGGTGCGTGTTGGACTATGATTTTTATTTTAGTGGAAAATTTTGTTATTTAACCGCTCGAAGAAAATACAAACAAAACTAAGGTACAAAAATTTTTCGTGTAGTATTCGGAAATTTTCGTGAGAGGCTGCAAAAAGCTTGCCGCATCAGCCGTTTTGTGATTTTAAAAAAGTGAAATGAATTACTTTCAAAGTAAAAAAATAATTATGTTAATGAGTACAATAGTACGAATAACTAAATATAAAGAAAAGCAAAGTGGCAAAAAAAGAAAATTAAGAAAAGACGGTTTTGGATAAATGAACTAGAACAAACCAGACCGTACAGTAGCATTTATCAGAACCTAATAACACTCAGCAGAGTTTTTATATCACTAATTATTCTAATTAGGGTCTGTAGATATTAATTTTAGCTTTTTCAAAAAAAAAGCTTATACAGAGGCTCTGTCCGTCTGTCCGTCTGAAGCCTTCTTTCATCTCTGAAAGTACTGCCGCTACAGACTTGGCCATATCTCCAAATGAAGCTCTTGCTCAAAAGACCAAAAACTGAGAAAATGGTCTGGAAATTTCAACCAGAAGTATATTTAAACAACAAAAAAGAGATTTCTAATAAAGTCCTTATATCGGTAGCCTAGAGGTTCCAAGTTCAATCCCCGGCCGCAAAATGGTGAAATACAATTTTTTTTACTTCGGTGTAACATATTTTGATTATATTTCTCACTAAATTATATTATTTAATAATGATACTCAGGAGAATATAAACATTTATTTAATTAAAAGTGCAAAAAAATCATTTTCTTGAGTTTTATGGCTCTTCGGCGGCTTTATAAATCATTAAGAAATTTCGCGGAAATAATATAAAGTATTTATTTTATATGCTGTACATTTTATTATAGTTTATAGTCATGTAGGTGGTGCTGTAGACCAAAACAAAAATTCAATTTTATCGAACTTCGCTGTGGATTTGTCACAAAAAATATGTATGCTTTAAACGAAACATTTGGTAGGTTTAAAACGAAAAGTAGATATCTAACTTTTACCAGGGCATATAAACGCTTTCTGAAATGAATGAAAATTTATAAATTTAATTGCACGAACGATGTATTTAAGACCGTCCTGATAGTCCATGAATTCACAGAATTTTTAATATTTTACAAAAATTTTACAAACGATTTGACCCATATCTAAAAAATTTTGCAGCCCTTTGTTTAAAAGCATATTTTTACGTTTTTATTAACTAAATTTGTATGTATCTCTTTAGAATAACAAAACAAAAGTGGGATGTTGTGCCTAGAGACTAGCCACTAATTACGCTTTTTCTTGGTATTCTTTCTGTTGAATAACACTTCAGACTGGATTACAATATATTAAGTGGAGATTGTGAAGAATCGCGAAAACATTCATACAAATAACTTGAAAAACTAACGCATCTTTCATGGAGATGTTGCTGAAAGAATTATACAATAATTATCCGCCAAGAATTTGAAAGAATTGATATATTTTAATTGCACCCCATCTATGACAAAGAACAGTGAACACCATCTATGGCAATATTACATTACTCTTCGTTTTACCTGTGATTATCAATTTCCATAAAATATACAAAATACATTTCATAAATAATAGAAAATCCATTGTCATAATTCAGTTGTTTAGTTTCTTCGAAACTTTATACATATCTCGCATTGGAATGTACCTTTTTACGTAAGCATGAATAAATATGTTTATTGCCACATTTCTACAAGTTAGTGTTTGGAGTAATGGGAAGGCGATAGATCGGGGTGCCAAAGGGCCAGGGTTCGATTCTTGGTGCTGTTTTCTTTTTCTCTTTTTGTTCTTTCTGAAATGATTTATTAACATATTAGTCCACCACCGAGAGTAGAGGTCCCACCAAAAGAGTTGATGCAGGAGCGCGCAGCTGGGGAAATTAAAGCTGCACACAAATAAAAATTGCGCCCATATTGATAGGAAATGCGCTTATGTATTTTCAAATTTCCCCTTCGAAATTTGTTGCGACTAGGCTAAGGGACGGGAACGGCATGCGGGGATTCTACTGCGCATTGAAAACGCGACTTTCTCGGCATCAACTCTTTTGGCGCGACCTCTATCAGCCATGACGCGAAGGGCTAGCGAGTAGTGCCGTCGTCTGGGGACTCTGTGGGGCTGCGAGTTAGATTCTTCGGCTCGCGGTGCTTTTTTTTCGTCATAATAATTTTTTTTAATTTCCTTCGGGATTTTGTTTCATATGAAATAAGTTTTTGACATGAATACGTCTCTAAATTTGCTTCCAGAACAAAAACCGATGATAACGAAATTATGGCATATAGTTTTTATTTGCAGCTCAAAAACTATTGTTTATATTGAATAAAGAAATGTACCATGACGTGGGTGAAGAATCAAAGAATTTTATTGTTTACATTTTATTTCCTTTTTTTTAAGCTATGATGATTATATTGTAGTGTTTGTTAAATACTTTGTTAAGTTTTAGATTACGCAAAGTCTCACAATTTATAACCTACATAAGCCTTTAACAAAAAACTTTTCAAGATTGATTATATATAGCGTTGGTCAGTGTAATACTTATGAATCTCCATGGCCAAACTGGGATACAGCATTATGACAATAATTAAATCAATGTAACGTGAAATAAAAGTTTTAGTTAAGAACGGATTTGGCTTATTTAGCTTATTATAGATTGAGTTATAGCTCACAATTGAATATGTACCAAAGGTTTTAATTAGTCGCCGCTTTGAGATTTTACCATCAACGCAGGCTTAGTTACGTTGTGGCAATAAACATATTTATTACAATAAATCATCATAGCTAAAAAAAGTACTCAAGTTCATCAAGAATCGAACCCTGGTCCTTTCGCACCCCGTTCTAGCGCCTTCCAATTACTCCAAACACTAACTTGTAGGAATGTGGCAATAAACATATTTATTCATACTTACGTAAAAAGGTACATTCCAATGCTAGATATGTATAAAGTTTCGAAGAAACTAAACAACTGAATTATGACAATGGATTTTCTATTATTTATGAAATGTATTTTGTATATTTTATGGAAATTGATAATCACAGGTAAAACGAAGAGTAATGTAATATTGCCATAGATGGTGTTCACTATTCGTTGCCATAGATGGGGTGCAATTAAAATATATTAATTCTTTCAAATTTTTGGCGGGTAATTATTGGTGTTGGTCTCATTGCGAGGTGGGGGTACTTGTGTGCGTGCACGTGCATATATGCTATGGATAAACAGGTAGGTAGATGTTCTACATTTAAAGAAAAGTGAAGTGCGAGTTACTTACGTTTTCGATTAATTCCACTTTAAAACAAATAAAAGAATAAAGAATACAGAAAACACACTAACTTTATTGATTTAAATGAAATTGAAATGAATGAAATTATAAAACGTATCGATAATGTTACTTCTTAAGAAGACTTCTCTTGAGAGGAGTCGTTACGTCCCGGTCGGTAATAAGACTGACTTTTTGATTGCGATGGAAAGGCTTCATCGCATTATTATCTCACACAAAATTGTTTGTGTTGCATTTTCTGGATGAAGTATGAAATCGCGTTTCATATTTCATTCAGATTAATTTTAGATGCATTTAATCTTTTCACGAATTTTAATATTTGTGGTCTGACCATCCGGTTATGTGATAACTCGGTGTCATTTTCAATATTGTTTGGGTTATTCGACTGTGGGAACGTAACTCCTCCCTCATTTAATTCGAGATTCTCCTGAATCTTATTGAATATTTGTAAATTGGAATTTTTTTGTTTACAGAATGAATAGAAAATTATTAAGCTTATAAAAATGATTAATAAAATTGTTACAGTTCCTATGCTATAGTTTATTATTTTATGTCTTTTTAGATAGTGAATTTCTTTTATATTATTTTCTTGATGGAGGACAATTTCTTCGAAAGTTAATGTAATATTTCCTTCAATTTTTTCGTTATTTGGGATAAAAAATCTTTCTATGAATTCAAATATTCTATTTCTATATATTCTATTGTCAATTTCGATTGAGCAATTAAAGAAATTTAAAAAATAGTTTCCCTTTAATATCAATTGCCTTTCGTCACAATTACTTCTTAATGTCTTATTATTTATATTATTTAAAATTAAAAAGCCATTTCTTAATTCTGTAATTTCTTCTTCTATTACACCTACCAATCTGCAATTTCTTTTAAATATACAATTCTTACTTGCTTTTAGCTCTTGTAAGCTAGTGTTCTCTTCAAATGTATACGTTTTATTCTTAATTCTCACTATATATTCTGGTTCTTCATTGATTTGTCTGTTATTCGAATTAGAAATAGGGATTAATAATCTTTTGTCTACTTTAATTGTGGATGTGGGTATTTTAATGGCAAAAATTATCTTATCATCTTCGAATTTTGCAGTTCCTACTCGAATATTACTTAGTTTTCTGATATCGACATTGTAATTTTTGATTTCACTATCAGTTAGTATGCTAGGGTGTATTATACCTAATCTAGAGGAGATGATATTATCCTGAATATTTTCGACCTTTTCTCTTAACATATTAATTTTTATTTGATACTCTAGGAATATTTCCCTGGCTAATAACCTATTTTCAAAAGCTTTTTGTCCCTTAACTACTTCAAAGACCTTATTTCTATCTGATTCTAAAATATTCTTTAGCAGTGTAAATGACTTATTAAAGTTATCATTAATTTTTACCTGTTGATTCGAGTTTTCTATAATTGTTTCCTCATTTTTATAATATGTTTCTAATTGATTTTGGATGTCAACTTTGTCGTCCTCGTCCAGAGTTCCAAAGAGCCATTTCAATCCCTTACCTACTGCATTGATTAGGCCTCTTTTGTTTCTAATAGAGCTAGGTAATAAGGTCATCATTATGTTTTTAACTGACTTAATGTTATTCATCAATGTCTCCTTGTTCGATGCACCTGAGATGTCTATTGAGAGTTCCAGGTTGTTTGTTAGATTTATTATCTCTTTGGGATGGATTATATGAAGTATTATATCGTATTTGTCTATTATCTCTACTTCGTCAACTTTTATTTCGGCGTATCCGTTTTCTGGGTTAATTTTCTCTATCACCAGGACTGTTTGAGCCACAGGGATGATTGTTAACATCAGTATCCAAATTATCAGCGTCTTTGCCTGAAAATTTAAAGGGTCTCTTTATATTGTTTTCATGAATTTGCTTTAATTTGAATTTTCGATATTTCGGTTCCTCTTTATGACGGAGGCATTTATAGTTTTTAATAAATCCCGTCGTTCTGGTCTCTAAATAGTCTTCGCGTTTTTTGTTCCTTTTTTTGATTATGTCGATTTTCCTTTTGTGGATTCTTTCTTTAATTATTTCATGATTAATTTTCTTTTCTTGCACTTCATAGGGGGTACATTTTATTGTGGAATGATATGAGTTGTTATATATATTAATTGCGTTAAGGATTTGTAAATTTATTGGTTGCTTATCTTCTAAGTTTAAAAGTCTAAGTTTTTCTGTAATTGTACTATTTAATCGCTCGACATCGGAGTTACCTGTATGGTTGTTAGGTTTAGTTATATGAAACTGAATACCTTCCTTGTTGCAGAACTCCTCGACGTTCCTGGACCTGAATTCGTTATCAAAGATGAATTTCTTTGTTTTCCCGCGAATTGTTAAAAATTGTTTCAAGTTTTCTACCAAAGTTAGACTATTTCTGTCCTGTTGGAAAATGCACGTAGCAAATTTCGAAAACTTATCTAAAAATATCATAAATGAATGCTTACTGTTAACATAGATGTCGACATGAACAATTTCATTTGTTGTTGTCGGAGTTTCAGTGATATTAAATTTCTTTTTTATTGGGTGTCGGTCGTATTTTCCGGCAGAACAGATCTCGCAATTATTTATCAATTCATATATTATGAGTTTGAGTTTGGGATGGTAAATTTTGGACTTTAAGCCCTCGTAAGTAGGAGTTATTCCGGAATGACCTATTTCATTTTTATGAAATAGTGCAACTTGTTTTTTCAGTTTGTCTTCGTCTGGTATGTCAGTGGCAAAATGGCTACACTTGACGAATTTAAATAGTTTTCGGTTAGGAAATATTTCTATTATTTTTTGTTGGAATTGATTATATTCCTTATCAGTTAAATTAGAATATATCGCAGCTTTCCCTTTTTCTAAATATCTTCTTAAGATATCACTGATAAGATCGTTTACTAAGTCAGATTTATCGATAAAAATTCTTCGGTTTTTAAAGGAGTAATCGAATTCGCGTTCTTTTGATTCAACGAGAATAATTTGCGTTTTGAACCTATTTACTATCGTGTCTAAGATTGGAATGTGATCCTCTAAATTTTGTTCTTGGGAGTGAATGGTTTGTAAGTCCATAGATTCATCAACTTCTTTACCATCTTCTATATTATTAGCATTTTCAAGTTTTTCGTTCAGTACATCCTTAAGGATTTGATTGTTGGTGTCCAAATTTTCGACGCTTGTTGAGGCTTCGGTTTGAGTCTCAATTATTTTTTCTATAGTGTTAATTTCATTTGTTTCCGTATTGATGCGACTTAAAAAATCGGCAATTTTGTTGTCCTTGCCTTTTATGTAATCAATCTTCAAATTATACTCGCCTAATTGTAGAAGCCATCGTTGAAGCCGGGGATTTATATCTTTGCCGGTATACTTAGTGTGGAGCCACTTAAGTGGTTGATGGTCCGTTTGCAGTTCAAACTGTTTTCCAAAAAGGTATGGTCGGAAGTATTTAACTCCCCAAACTATTGCCAGAAGTTCCTTTTCAACCGTAGGGTAATTTTCTTCATGGCTATTTAATGTTCTAGACGCATAAGAGATGGGGTGGCCATCTTGGGTTAACACCGCTCCTATGGCGAAATTGCTGGCATCGGTTATGAGTTTGAACGTTTTGCTAAAATTGGGATACCTCAATATGGGATGATTAGTTATTAATTCCTTCAATTTGTCGAACGCCGCTATGTAGCTAGGGTCATTCGTATTTATTTTCGCACTTTTCTTAAGGTACTTTGTTAGTGGCTGGGCTATTTTCGCATAATTTTTTATGAATTTTCGATAATAGCCGGTCACACCTAAAAATGCCTTTATTTGTCTTTGAGTGCTTGGTAACTTTAAGTTCTGAATTACTTCAATTTTTCTTGGATTTGGCCTCACACCTTCTGGCGTGAGGATATGACCTAAGTACTCGGTTTCCTTCAGGAGGAAGCTACATTTATCCACTTGTATTTTTAGTTTAGCATTTCTCAATTTTCGAGTATCTTGCTGAGATTGGATATATGTTCTTCTAATGACGTACTAAAGATCAGTATATCGTCTAGATATACCACGCAAATTTTATTTATAAATTCTCTAAGGACGGAGTTTATGAGCCTTTGAAAGGTTGCCGGGGCGTTCTTTAATCCGAACGGCATCCTGACAAATTCATAGTGCCCATTTGGTGTAGAGAAGGCAGTCTTTCTTTGATCTTCAGGTTTTACAAGAATCTGATGAAATCCTTTTGCAAGGTCTAGGGTTGAGAAGTACTGTGCTTTCCCCAATTTATCCAATATACTATCTATATTGGGTATTGGATACTTATCGCCGACAGTGACTTCATTTAATTTTCGGTAGTCTACCACAATACGCCATTTTTTCCGCCCTGAGTTATCCATTTTCTTAGGGACGATCCAGAGGGGTGAATTATATGGAGAATTACTTTCCTTGATTATCCCTGATGGAGCATATCCCTTATTTGTGTTTCTATTTCTTCTTCATGACACTGAGGATAACGATAAATTTTTGAAAAAATGGGATTGTTGGTAGTCGTTACGATTTCGTGCTGGATTTCATGCGAAACTGTTAATTTATCGCCTTCTTGAAAGAATAATTCTTGATACTGTTTTAATAGGTTTGTTATTGCTTTTCTTTCCTCATTATTTAAATGAGCTAAATTTAAACTATCAGTTGCTTTACCTACATTAACTTCTAAAGCTACGATCTCGTTTACTGAGTACGGGTAATTTTCTTCAAAGAAAATTTTGTTATTGCCTATTTCTAACAACCTATTACCTAAATCAATTTTTCCTCCTATTGCAGCTAATAAGTTCACACCGATGATTGCATCATACTTTCGATTTTTTAGTTCATGAACCTTCCAAGAAATGGTTCCTTTAACTTTAAATTCCCTTGGAAAAGGTGTGACTATTTTGCGATCTATTACGTTGGTTCCATTAATTGTTGAGTAAAATACTGGATTTAGCAGTTCTACTTCGGGAAAGTTTTTGAAAATTAGTGGCTTGATCATGCTTGTTTCTGAGCCAGAGTCTAAGAGACATTTAAACTTTTGTTGGCCTATGTTGAGGTCAATTAAGGGTAGTTTCGACTTTGAGGCTCTATCCAAAAATTTTCAGCTTCCTGAATGTTTTCTACTTCCATGGGTTCACCATTATTATTATGGTTACTATTAGTTATAAAATTGGGATTTTTATTATAATTGTATCGAGTTTGCCTAGAATTATTATTGTTTTGGAAACGGTGTGTACCAGAATTAGTATTGTTTTCCCTAGATTTTTGGAAATTATAATTATAAGTGTTTCTTTCGCGATTAAAATTGCTACTGAAATTATTTTTATTGCTGGGGTTTAAATTTCTACCAGCAGTAACCTTATGAATAGTATTAAATTGCCTGTCAAAATTATAATTAGGTCTATTATTTTGTCCACTATCATACCGATTGGATTCTTTGTAATTACTTTTTTCGACAGTTCTGGACTTTCTATGAGCGATATTGATTGCACGTTCGTCGTCTAGCAATTTCAATTCAGAAAACCGATTATACATTTCTACTAACGAATTATTTTTATCAATATTACCGCGAACTAAATTATCAATCTTTTCCATTACAATACCCACAAGATATTTATCGTTCATTTCAGGTGTGTAATTTATTGGTTTTTGACCATCTTCTTCAAAATTGTACAGTTCATTTAATTGGTAATTAGCACATCTTACCTTATCAAATAATTCTCTTAAATTCCTTACCCTAATGTTTCGACATTCGTTGATTACTTCTGCATAATCTTTGCGGGGTCGAAAATGTAGTTTTAGTTCCGCTTTAGCTGATTCCCACGATGGTTGGTCTCCAAGTCTTTGTATACATCTTTTGGCTTCTCCCTGGATTTTGGTATTTAGTACAGTTCGAAGGGCATAATCTCTTAGTTGTCTGTTGTTGCACAATTCCGCAGCGTCGTCGACAGATTTGATGAATTCCATTAACGTGAAGTCGTCTTTACCATTGAAGGGTTTAAGATGACGAAAGTGGGTGAGGATTTGATCTGGGCCTAACTGGAATACGTTGGGATTTGCCTGGGCTACATTTTGGTTCATCTGTTCACGTAGCTGGGCAATCTCATGTTGTTGTTGCTGAAGTGACTGCATTAATATTGCTAGTTCTTGTTGGTTTGCCATTCCTTCTTCACTTTGTTCTCCTGGTATGTTGATTAGTCGGTTGGCGTCAAAACTTTTATTTGATTTACCTCTCATAAAAAAATTTCACTTTGCTTTTCAAAATTAAAACAGGATTTTGTTTATTTTTCACAAATTAGAATTTTCTGTATAATTTTTTTTTTCATATGTGATCTTCTTTTGCACTTAACTTTCACCACCAGATTATTTATTTGACGAGTATTTTGCCTTATTTTTTTTTTCTTTCACAATATAAAAGAATATTTTTCTGTATATATACATATATTTTTCTTATGTAATCTTCCTTTCAACTAAACTTTCGCCACTGATCAAATTATTGAAATTATTTTAGAAAATTTTCACTTATTTGTAGATTCAGATCCTCTTTCTTCGGAAAAAGATCCTACCGCGACTGCGCCAGTTACTTACGTTTTCGATTAATTCCACTTTAAAACAAATAAAAGAATAAAGAATACAGAAAACACACTAACTTTATTGATTTAAATGAAATTGAAATGAATGAAATTATAAAACGTATCGATAATGTTACTTCTTAAGAAGACTTCTCTTGAGAGGAGTCGTTACGTCCCGGTCGGTAATAAGACTGACTTTTTGATTGCGATGGAAAGGCTTCATCGCATTATTATCTCACACAAAATTGTTTGTGTTGCATTTTCTGGATGAAGTATGAAATCGCGTTTCATATTTCATTCAGATTAATTTTAGATGCATTTAATCTTTTCACGAATTTTAATATTTGTGGTCTGACCATCCGGTTATGTGATAACTCGGTGTCATTTTCAATATTGTTTGGGTTATTCGACTGTGGGAACGTAACTTGCGTGCGTGATTTTTTCTTAAAAAATAAAAAAAAAGTTACATTGAAGTGTAAATTAATACAAAAGGTGCGGTAAGCCGAATTTTTAACAATAATACATGTATGTTTAAGTAAAATAATACACCTAATTCTGTTGTGCAAAGTGCATCACATTAGATTTGCCTCCAATCCAAAGAAAAATGTTTAGATTCGTTTTATATAGTGTTTACATGTGTGATGTGCTTTTTTTTTTCAATTTGACACATTCGAATTATTGGCCTCGATTCCCAGATCCGGCGGGTTGGAAGTGAGTGCAGATCAATCTCCACTTAATATATTGTCATCCAGTCTGAAATGTTATTCAACAGAAAGAATACCATGAAAAAGCGTAATTAGTGGCTAGTCTCTAGGCACAAGATCCCACTAGTTTTATATCTCGCTAGAATTGTGAACTTGATTTTGAAGCACGTTGACATCATTGGCACATGCAAAAATTTCTTCTCCCTCTAGATCCACGACTGGATCGAAGAGCGAGTCACCTTTTTTGTATGTGGCAGTGCTAAGCTTCGGAATTACCCTTAGTACTACCAGTCATGTCGTTTGTCACGTCATCATGGTGCAATGTCTAGCAGCTTGTTCCCCGTTTAAAAACCTATAGCTTCATACTCTCTGTCCTACTATTTGATCATAGGTACGGTCAAAAATCGTTTCCGGCAGATGCTCTTCATTACAAGGAAATCGTTAAAAACATGTAAAATATGATTATTTGCAAAGAAATGAAACTTGGGAGGTGAAGTCGCGACACTTGCACGCTCTCTGTCAACTTATTCTCCATTCAAAAATCTACAATTACGTACCAGGCAGGTCGCTTTTCGATGGTAGGTGTCGACAAAGTAGCTGGCGGAGTATACTCTGAATTCCAGTAAAATCGTTGAAAAAACTCAAAAAATTTACATTTTCAAAAGGACATAACTTGACAGGCAAAGGAGCGACACTCAAGCCGTTTCACAAGCTGATTCTTTGATCAATACCCTATAATCTCATCTATAGTAAATTATTATTATTATTTCAAAGATAGGTATTCGCACTATACTCATCTCTTTTAACTTGCATTTTTACATGTTATTTAAATTGTTCCAAAAATCAATTTTTTAAAAAAACAAGTGAAAACATTTTTTTAGCCTCGATCCACGGCAATCAAAATATAACCGCCAGAATACTGGGAATTTCAGAACACGGCCAAAATCTCTAGAAATATACCACCGGAATTGATATACATAGTACAAGTTAATATAATTTTTGTAGTTTTGGCTAGTTGTCTGCCTGCATTTAATAGTTTGGTCGCATCGCAGTGTGCCTGAATCACAGTGTGTGTTATATGTATATGTATTATTGTATGTAGTATGTTAAATTTGTGCTTTTGGCCCAGTCCTTTATACCAAAAAAAGGCCAAAACTCTAAAATATCCAACTTGAGATTTTTCAGCGGGATTTTCTTTATTTTGGGGTCGCAAATAATTTCCCAAAAGTCCATAAAGCCAACTAACCGGCCACTAAAGTTACGGACTGCCAAATGTCACGAAAATCTGTTTTTCTCAAATTTGCGGTAAGACACCCAGTTAGTTTTTGCGAGTTCACCGAGGTAAACGCATCACTTGAGAACGGCTTGACCGGTTTGGCTATTTTTAATACGCTTTTATTAGCTTCACTTGTAACTATGTAATAAAATCTTGTAAGTTAAATTTGACCCACTTCCCGGTTGAGTGGAGATTGAGCTGAAATTTTGCACACACGTTAAGTTTGGATGACAATGCAATCTGACTATTTTGTAAAAAAAATCAAGATGACGGGTCCAGGATGGTGGCTGAATTTTGCAATTGTGTTCGCCGACCCCCCGACATGGGTATCAAATGGATGGGTATACCAACTACAATACAATTAGCTGCGTAGCGTAATTCTAAATTCAAAATAGCGGCCAACACATGGTGGTGACAAGAAAATGGTAGAAGCCATATAATAGACTAAAAAGTAGAAAATAAAATATATAGTTTAAAAAAAAAACCAAAAATACGCTTTTAATTTAAAATGAACTAAAAAGTAAAAAATAATTTCTAATGTAAAATTTTTATTCCTCCAGCCAGTATATGGGAACAACCTACGTTTCGAAATGTAAAAAAGCGTGGGGCGCTAACGAAAAGTTCCAATGTTAATAAAATAAGGAAATAGGTAAGGAGCCTCACGCTTTTTTACATTTCGAAACGTAGATTGTTCCCATATACTGACTGGAGCAATAAAAATTTTACATTAAAAATTATTTTTTACATTTTAGTTCATTTTAAATTAAAAGCGTATTTTTTGGTTTTTTTAAACTATATATTTTTACAAAAGTGTTCATAATAGTCCGAATAAGGTTTTTAGGGAAAGAAAAATTAGAAAACTTTCCCGGAAAATTGGAATATATAGGAAAAACTGAGTACTTTTTTGTATGAATTGAAGACCATTCCTCGCGATTCGAACGAACTTAATGTTTTCATGTGATAAAAAATCTGGAAGTTATGAAGAAAAATCTGGAAAACACATATGTACATTAAATTAAAATATTTTTTCCCCTTTTGTGTCGTTTCGCGACGTGTCGTTGCCAAATTTGTCAACTAAGATATTTATTGGAAGTTGAATTATGATTTTGTTGGAATCGCTTCATCGTTTTATTTCAAACCAATTCACGGATTAACTGTGAGTTTTGTAGTGACAAACGGGTATACAGTAACAGAGCAGTGAATCTAATTATCTATTTTCAGTTGAATGAAAACAAATTAGTGTGATTAGGACCACACTTTAGAAGTGTTAACTTCTATGGCTAGTCTATATTTCCAAATCAATCTTAATACAGGAGGATAAGGATCAAGATATTTTATTTATGAATATCCTGTTAAAGTTTATTTAATCATATGCACTCAATCCAAAATTTGTTGCAATGTTTTGGAAATTGAAATATTTGTTCCTAACTTTTCACACAAAGATCGGACGATAGATGACTGGGATTATGTAGTTTTTACTAAAAACTACATTATCCCAGTCATCCAGCGCCCAAGTTAACCCTTCGCATGCCTGGTGGGGTCTGAGGGACCCCACTTGGTACAAAACCTGTCATATCTTTCTAAATGCAAGGTTAGGTGAACTGTCGCTCTTGGTAGCTTCCTTTTATGAACTAGCCGTGAAAACAATCCCCTTTTCGCAGTCCGGCGCTGGCTCCTTTGTGAGAAGGACGTGCGTAAAGGGATTTGGGGTCTGGTAGGCCCCACCAGGCATTGGACGTGACTTTTTTCCGGTGAGTTTTTTGATTTTTTTGCTGATAATAATAATTGTTTATACTTATAAATGACATAATACATATATGTATAGTGGCGACAACATACGAAAAACTACTTCAACCAAAAGTATACTTTCAGCAGGCGTTGAATTTAATTTAGCAATCGCTGAATTTTTGTATAACTTCAGCAGGCGTTGAATTTAATTCAGCAATCGCTGAATTTTTGTTTTTTCCTTTCTTTTTATGTCAAACTTAAATTTAAAGTTAGTTTTGTTTCTGAATTCATCGAATAAAGATTGTAATAACATTCTCCCGCAAGTTTTCTCTACCCTTAACCGGAGAATACTTTAATTACTTTAGGTACAGCAAACATATAGTTATAGGTAATTTCACTGTTTATAAATTCAAGATTAAATTCTGTGTTATTGCATAAATATTTTTATGACTCTGGTTGGTTAGTTGCTTTTAGACCACCTTAGCTGCTTTGATATAAAATGTACATATATGCTGACAATTTCAAATATTTATGTTGGTTTAGACAAAATGAGTAGACCACTCACAGAAAAGGAAATAGCTACAGCTTTAGAGCTTGAAGTTGAAGAAAATGATTTTGTTTTTGAAAACAGTGGAGGTGAGTATGACCATGTGAGTAACCATGAAGATTCTGACGAGGAAAATATTCATGAATTGCAAGAATCTGCTGAAGCGCAAGAAACTGATGGTTCAGATTCAGAAATGGTGGAACCACTCATTAATCTGACTTCGAGAGGAATCTATAAGGGCGATGGCACGGTTTGGCGAAAATTTCCTCCAAATACCCGCATTCGCACTAGGTCTGAAAATATTGTCAGCGGAGTACCAGGAGTTCAACTTCGTGCTAAAAATGCATTGCTTGAAGTGGGCTGCTTTCAACTTTTTGTAACCGAACATATGCTAAATGAGATACTGATCCACACTAACCGCAAAGTGAGAATGGCTAGAATGAACCAGAGTGGTTCTAATGAATATGCTTATTCAGAAACAGATATAGCCGAGCTGAAGGCAGTGATTGGATTGCTTTTTCTCGCAGGAATTTCCAAATCTGGAAGACAAAACTTGCAAGACCTTTGGTCAGATGACGGGACTGGTATCGAAATCTTCCGTTTGACGATGAGCTTAAGAAGATTTACGTTTATAGTAAATTGCCTGAGATTCGATGATGCCGACAGCCGTGAAGAAAGAAAAGCTCTGGACAAATTAGCACCAATCAGGCAAATTTTTGAGGACTTCATTGATAATTGCAAGAGCCATTACACTCCTTATGAAAACCTGACCATAGACGAAGAACTGGTAGCATTTCGCGGCCGATGCAGCTTCCGCCAATATATACCAAGTAAACCGGCGAAGTATGGCTTAAAAATTATTGCTCTGGTTGATGCCATGACATACTACTCCTTGAACATGGAAATACATCTGGGAGTACAGCCAGATGGGCCGTACACAGTAAGTAACAAGCCACACGATGTTGTAGATCGCTTGGTGCAACCTATATCTCAAACTGGGCGAAATATAACTATGGATAATTGGTTTACTAGCTATCCTACAATACAACATCTATTGGACAATCACAAATTGACTGCTGTGGGTACCTTGAAGTCCAACAAAACTTGCATTCCTCAGAATTTCAAAAAACGTCGAGAAATAAACACTACACTCTTTGGATTTCAGAAAGACTTGACAATTTTGTCATACGTCCCAAAGCGTAACAAAAATGTTTTCCTGCTTTCCTCTCTCCATCATGATGGCAAAATTGATCCTGAAACAGGAGACCAGCAAAAGCCGGAAATAATAACATTTTATAATAAGACCAAAAGCGGGGTCGACACCGTAGACAAACTAATACGCACCTATGATGTGTCCAGAAACTCACAGAGATGGCCACTTACGGTTTTTTTTGATCCTCAACACAGCGGCTGTAAATGCAAAAATAATTCATATGTTGAATACACCAGACTCAACTTCCACGAGAAGAAGATTTCTGAAAAACTTGGGCTTGGCACTGATACGCCCCCATTTAACCGAAAGGAAAACCAAGCAACGCATTTCTGTGAATCTCCGCAAACGAATTGGGGCCTGGCTTGGTAAAGAAGAAGCACCACCAAGCAAGAAATCGTATTATGGTGTAAAGAATCAAAGATCGCAAATCAAAACTTATCTGTGTCATCTGTAGCGGCCACATTTGCATGGAACATACAAATCTTGTGTGTGATACTTGCTTCCAAAGAGATGGCGGAGAACTTGATGAAGAGTGATTCCTTTTTGTATGCCAAAGATAAATATAGCCTTAAGTGCCTTAAAAGTAATTGGCAATAAATAATATTTTAAGTTATATATAAGTTTTTGTTTGAAATCCAATGGAGGTTAATTTTTGTTTGACATTTTTAAGAGTTTTTGTATAATTTAATAAAAATACTAATTTACTAAAACTATTTTTTTATCTTTTTCTTAATAATGTAGATTAATAGTATTTCAACCGAATCATAGCAAAAAAAAAAAGTTTTATATCATTTTCGGAGATAAAATATTATTTGAAATGGGGGGGTCTGTCAGACCCCACCAGGCATGCGGTGTGATTTTCATCCACCAGGCATGCGAAGGGTTAAGGACAAACAATTTAATTTCCAAAACATTGCAGCACATTTTTGAGTGAGTGTATTTATACAGCTCTCAGGTTGTTTTGCGTTGAAAACCAACGCAAAACAACCCAAAACTCACCAGGAGGAGGTGGCTGTACAGCGAGTTACACCCGCCCTCCCTCAATTAACCCTACGGGATCACGCCTCTCGCAATAAATGTGTCGCTCACTGCAAACGCGGTGCAGCTCCACAATTCAAAGCACTAATTGGAAATTCTCCAAAAATCTCGTATGTAAATACAGCATCAATCGTTGTTCCATATCTCGCCGTGCTCTGATCTTTATCATTCGACATTTCCAAATCCATTAACTTCCCATTGTCCAGTCTTTTATATGCTGATGATCTTAAAATTTTTAAATCAGTTACAAATTATCAAGATTGCTTTCAAATTCAATCTGATCTAGACAGACTTGCTGATTGGTGTGCTAGAAATAGTTTATTTTTAAATCCAAGCAAATGTAACAGCTTTTCTTTCTATCGCAATAGTGATCCGTTTCGTTTTGACTATGTTGTTGATAATGTCGTGATTGCGCGTCCACCTTTTATTAAAGATTTGGGCGTTATATTTGATTCTAAACTTGACTGTTCCCTTCATGTTGATTTTATCACGTCTAAGGCGTATAAAATGCTTGGTTTTATAAAGAGAAATGCGACGGATTTTCGTGATTGTTATACTCTGAAGACTCTTTATGTGTCGCTAGTGCGATCTCTTTTAGAGTATGCTTCTGTTGTCTGGTGCCCTTATTTTGGAATTCATGTTAAACGTATTGAGTCTATTCAAAGAAATTTTACTCGTTATGCATTGCGTAGTTTCCGTTGGAGTGAAACTCCCCCCTATCTTACTAGATGCCTTCTTCTTGGGCTACAGACGTTGGAATCAAGAAGGAAAGTTTTCTGTATTATGTTTGTTAGGGATGTTTTGTGTTTTGAAATTCGTTCCCCTGAACTTGTTGCTCTATTTAATATTCATGTTCCTGGGCCATCGTTAAGATATTATAATTTCTTACGTATTCCTTTTCACCGAACTTCTTATGGACAGCATGATCCTATTACTCATTGTGCAAAAACTTTTAATAATATTTACAGTAAAATTGAAATGCATGTCAGTCGAGATAAGTTTAAAACCATTGTTAAAGAGCTTTGCGGTTAAGTTTGGCAAAATTTACTATAATTTATAAGTTTTTATATAAGTTATATTATTATAATTCCTATATTATATTATATTATATAATTCCTATTATTATAATTCCTGTAATTAGTTCTAGTCTGTAAGAATTTTTGTATTCAGTAGACTAAATAAATAAATAAATAAATAAATAAAATAGACATTACAGTTTGCATTAATTCCCAACAAGCTGGATTTTTGTGCAGGCCTTGGATGCGTCATTACAAATGACATGTCAAAAGTCCCCATCGATCCCGCTTGTGCGTTGTTTTTTATTCGAGGTCAAAGGTCACAAATTTGCGTTTTTTGCGTATATCTCTGAAACAACGCGAGTTATCGAAAAATGGTTTAGACAAAGTTTGTAGATCGTAAAATTGTCTACAAAAAAGATCTGAACACTTTTCTTCTACAAAGCATCGTTTTCGAGATATCGTGACTTTAGACCGCAGGAAAATTGAATTTTCGACCATATGCACACATTTCCGCACCACCAGTATAGGGAAGTTATTGTAATCGGTAGGAAAATCGAAATCGAATTTTTCAACGTATTTTCATTTTTCAAGGTCCCGGTGAAGCCGTTTATTTTATAGCCGGAAAGCTCGTCGGCGTAAGAAGCTTTACCGCTTTGAAGTGAGCTTTCAAAGGAGAATCACCCAGCCTGCTGAGTAAATATTTATTTTCCCTAAAGCTTTGTTAGGAATAGCCTTCTAGAGTTGACACGGATTACTTTAGTATTTTTTTAAGAAAGAGTTCTTAGTAACGAACGTGGTTCGTTACACTCTTCCCAGTTTATCAGCGGCGCTCAACGCGCTCAATACGAATTCGAACACCCGCTTTAGTGTAGTGAACGAAGTACTAAGGAAATGTTTGTTTGCTAACGTTCGGGAAAAACAAATTCCCTAGAAAAGTCTTATCTCATCTTATCTTATTTTAACTAGCTTTTCTCACGATTACTTTTTCACCAGTTCTGAAACTAGTCCTAAACATATTGCTATTTTGTAAGAAGTCAGTTTATTTCGTCTATGTACATCATACTGGGAAGTTAATCGTGTGGACCGAAGGGGTCAAACCCACATCCCAACTAGTTTTTAATTTTTTTCAGAAAAAAAGTATGTATATGCAGTATATGCAGTACATTGTATATAGTACGTATTACATAATATAGGTATATAATACACAGTAAATAATGTAACATACTACACCAGATAGGTAAGTAAAATACAGAAGCCCAGTCGAATAGGCGAAACGTCGAAACGTAGTCCATGTTGCCAAAAGCGATTAATCCAAGCAAACCATTTAAATATTGCAGCCATGTAGCTGCAAAGAGCATGGCAACTTTTGGTTGAGCTTCAGCAATAGACAGCAGCGATGGTGTGCCAGAGGATGAAATGAATGCTGAGAGCGGCGTCTGCAGTACGAGAATATGAAATGAATGTGTGGAGAATATTCCTTAAATTTTGAGAGCAGCGTCTGCATTGCAGGAATATGAAATGAATGCTGAGAGCAGCTTTTGCATCGCAACATTGAAACGCAATCTCTCCCACCAAGCGCGGGCTATTTTGCTTCGCACATCAAAGGATTATACGCTGCTGCCTGTAGAAGGAGCTCAACCAAAAGTTTCCATGCTCTAGATAGCTACATAGCCACAAGTGCCCAGAAACGGGTGTGCAACAAAAGTGCGCGAGACGCGAATTCTTTGTTTTTACCCCTGGCGAAAAAGTGCTAATCGTGCCTAAAGAAGTTAACCCTTCAAAAACCCATTTCAGTGAAGGTAATGTCTACACAAATATGGACTTAAATTTCTTCTTGATTTTATTTCTTATAATATGCTAATATTTTCAATAATTTTTGTTTCATAATAAAATTTAAAAGGTGTAAAAGGTGTTAAAAACATCACTAAAATTGATTAAAGTTTGCCAATATTTTTAAATTAATTCAAATACAAACCCTTAAATATCTCGATAGATGAAAAAATGGACTTATACCACTTTCAAAATTAACAGCTTTAGAATAAAACTTAAGCAAGGCCGTCGTAGTGCCGTCATGGTCACCATATCGATTACCTACCCTAGTAATAATAATCAATTGACTGTTGCATCGCCGTCAAGCGGCCTCTGTATGGCCGTACAGTCCTGCCTTGCCCGCCACATTTTGTTTATGATATATTAAACCAATGGTTCTACGACACGCTACTATAATCTGTGGCTACTAAGTTAATCAACTTCTCTTCATCTGGAACTGAAAAACTCATTTTCAAAACACTTATAAAATCTGTGCCGCGGGCGATAGAACTGGTTCTTCACCATAGATGTGGTCTAGACGTGGAGTGACGGCAGGCGAAAGTGGCGCTCAGCTATGAGTCCCATCCTTATAACATCGTACTAATCAATAATGGTACCTGCGGTTTAACATTGCAGTTTGCAGCCTGCATACTTGTTCGTATCTTTAGACTACCACGTTCAGCGATATGTTGTAGAGGTAAGATCGCCAGAATGCCTATAGCCATAAAATATACGTTCGAAATAAGTTTAGAGTTCTTAATTACAATACGCATTTTTTTTTTTAATTTAAACTAATCCCCTTCAACACAAATGGAAAAAACATGATTAAATTACACAATAATACGGATGTCAAACCCGTCTGCCGCACTAAGCCCTATGGAATTTGCATTAGCACTTAATAAACACATATTTTGAACACAGCGGAAACTGAAATTAATCACGAAATTACATTGGACATCAGCAACGAAATCATCAGTAAATCACTGCCATGTAATCCCTGATTAGTCTGGAATGGGAATATCTGTGTGACCCAATCGAATTACATGAAATTAAGTGAAAAACTTGCCAAGTGGATGCCGCCCTCCTGTCGGTTGTCTGCAATTGTGGATTCATCCCCTTTTTGGATATATTCCACGAAGCCCACCTCAGCCCTATGGAAAATCCTGCATATTACAAGCAATTTAAAAAGAGTTTTCACGTTCGCATTCCTTCAATTAGCACGAATTAGAGTATTCCACGTACCGAGGTGTGGGACCGGGTGGGCGGCTGGGTGCTTTGTGATAAAATTCTGACAAAGTGAAAACTTAATTTGGACGCGAATTTATTTGGTGACAAGCATTCTTGTGAATTGTACTCTTGTTGATCTAATTATGGTGAAAAAGTGTTCCGCCGACGCAAGCAGCAACTTTCTACAGCAAAACATTTTCCTTCCCTCTGTTGGGAATGATTTCGTTAACGAAAATTGTATTTAATTAAAGTAATTTTGCAGCTTTTTGTGATTCTTGCTTATTTGTGTTGAAAATATTTAATGAAAAATTTCTTTTTTTAATTTATTTAAAGTAATTTTCGTGAATTTTTTTTTCGGAGCTATTTTGAATAATTTACCAAAAATAAAAGTGAGTGGAAAACAATATGGTGCGTTTGCTGTAATGTTTATTTGCAATTGATTGTAGCTGTTTTTGTTAGTTTTAATAACATACACACAATATTAATTTTTTGACGTGACAACGTCTTATAAATCGATGAGTATAGGAAGTCATTAGCGCAAATAGTCGGCCACGCGCGACTATCAACACCACTACTTAGCGACGGGAACGGGTCGGGACATTTTACATATAATCATTGGAGCCCTACCTACAGATGCCTTAAATGTTATGTTATTCTTACCGCCTTTGAATCTTATGAATAGGGAAAGCGATACCATCGCAGCCCTTTGAATAAAAGAATCTGGTTTTTGGACCGGAATCAGGGGAGAACACACCAAGGTCCTGAACTCTGCTACCATCCAAACCAAAACGGACTTATGCATACTCGATATTAACTTCACGAGAAAATACGGAGTGCACATCCTTTCACGTTGTGAATGGAGAAACAGATCATACAGTTTTCAGGATGCCACAAACTTCTTTACTGATATAGCTCTAAACTCGAAGGTCGAGTAGGAGGAGGAGTCTTTCCCCCAGAGCTTGGGATTGAAGTCTCTTTCCGACTACCCGATCACTGTAGTGTATACCAAGCGGAGGTTCTAGCTATACATGAAGCTGTTTTACTAATCAACCGGCCAGGCGACAGGAATCGGACTGTCTACATCTTCTCAGATAGTCAAGCAGCTCTGAAAGTCCTGCGCTCTTGCACAAACAGCTCCAGAACTACCTCTGAATGTCGCAGATCTCTTAACGACATGGCTCAACAGTTCAGGAGCCTCCTGGTATGAGTGCCTGGGCACCGAAATATAGAGGGAAATTGTAAAGTTGACAAACTGGCTAGGAAACGGACGACCGCTACTCTCCTTTCAGGAAAGGAAAGAATTTTTTTTTTTTTTTTATGTGACAGACTAGAGGCTTAGGGAAAGTCCCTTTGTACTGTCGACAATCTATTTCGTATAGAGTGAACAGCAGCTCTAGCCGGAAGAAAGAGAGAAGAGAAGGAAGTAACTGTCACAACATAGCCGCGATATAATTTTATTCCACCTACTTCCAACCATTTCGCGACTCTGGCATCGGGGCATTTGAGAAACAACTCGCTGGAGTGTTATGCCTCCTGAAACGAGTTGAGTCTCATCAGCCAACCGATGACATGCGCTTGGTGCAGCGGGGAAGGACTAGGAAGGCTATGACAGAAGGAATCAGGAATGTAAAGAGGGAAGAAGAAAGAAGGAAAGTTAGGTGGGAAAGGCGAAGGACCGTGGCGCCACCAGGATTCGAACCCGGAACCTCTGGGATAGCAGTCAGGCGCCTTACCCCTAGACTACCGAGGCCCCATGAATGACTTTGGCCACTTTTAAACTCCAATGCAATCAGCACATAATACAACAAGTAGAGAAGCATTGGAGAGATCGCCGTGGCCAAATTAACCTGGCCCTCTAATGATCTCAGGCGGACCACCTCACTGCTGATCCTCGGTAGACAAGACCTCTCAGCTATAGTGGGAGTGTTGACCGGACACTGTCTGATAGAGACGCATGCGACCCGCTTAGGTCTTGAGACCTACGATTTTTGCAGAAGCGTTAAGAACCCGGACGAGGAGGAAAGTATACTTCATCTCCTCTGTCACTGCCCAGCCTTAAGCAGAAGGAGACTAACCTCATTTGGTGAGCCCATTCTAAGCACGCCTGCAGAGATCGGGAAGATTGGAATCCCTCAACTTAGAAGATTTATTACTTCCTCGAGATGGTTTAGCGACACTTGAACATCAAGTGGTTTAGAAACGACACTCGAACATCAGGTTTAAAGTGGGATCACTATGGCATCACAATTGGCCTATCCCTTTGGCCTACGTGTATGAGCTCAAACCAACAGCTCAGCCATATCTAACCTAACCTATTGGAGTCCCAGAAAAATACACCTCCCTCCAGCAATACGCAGTCGTGACTGATTAAATGGCAGCAAGTGATTTGATAAGAGGAGTTAACTGAACCTTTGTCCAAGCTTGTATACATTTTAAGAGCTTTGCTGGGGTACATGCGCGGAACGTCACAACGCACAGTGGGGCAAAATGCCGAAAAGCTGGCCAAAAGTCTTTAACATTAACCAATTAATTTGAAATTTGGTATTAATTTAAAATTTGGTATATATTTGGGGTTTTTGGGGTCGGTGATCAGGAATTTGGTGTCCATTTTTCCATAAACAAGATGGCGGCTTCAATATGGCGCCTAAAATTAGTAAAATATCCTTCAATTGCCATAAAACTTGGTATACGGGGGTTTTTGGGGTCCCTGATTACGAATTTAGTATACATTTTTTCGTAAAGAAGATTGCAGCGTCAAAATGGCGACTAAAAGGAGTGAAGGATACCATGTTGCTGCGAAGACGATTGAAGGATACGCTACAAAACTTGGTATACGGGGTTTTTCGGGTAGCTGATTTCGAATTTATCGGCCGTTTTTTAATAAAAAAATAAAATTTGAAATAAAAACTTATGAGGAAATCACTCCTGAAAATATTAACCATGTAGTCCAACAAAGGATTTATTGAACATCTGATGATCTTTACAAGTCGCACATAAGTGGATACGAATATTTTAAATCTTTAAAACAGAAAATTCAGAATTTTTGCAAATAATAGTATAATTTACAAATTTTTTAAACACTATTTTGTGGTAACACTTACCATTTAACATGTATATTATGTGAAAGACTAGTCTCAGGAAAGGCCCTTTATACTGTTGCCAATCTATTTTCTTCGTATAGAGTGGCAATGTCGAACAGCAACTCTAGTCGGGAAGGAAGGAACCGCCACAACCTTCCCGCGATAGTTTCAGTACACCTACTCCCAAGTGTTATGCCTCCTGAAACGAGTTGAGTCTCATCAACTAACCGATGACATGCGCTTTGGTGGAGCGGGGAAGGGCTAAGGAAGGCTATGACACGAGGAATCAGTAATGTAAAGAGGGAATAATAAAGAAGGAAAGTTATGTAGGTGGGAAAGTGGAAAAGGCGAAGTAACGCGGGGCTGGCCGGGATTCGAACCCGGGACCTCTGCGATAGCAGTCAGGCGCCTTACCCCTAGACTACCGCGGCCCCCAAAAACACTGATATTTTGAGCCTAAAACTCCTAGATGAAGGGTAGAAAATCGGTAGACTTTATAACCCCTTATAAGAACCCTAAAAGGAAGCTCTCTGCCGTAATCATTTTAGCCTAAACCCAATCATTTCCGCTATTTCGCTTTTTTCAACTTAATTTACCTATATTGTTTCCGAACTCAACAAATATAAAGCACATTCCGAAAAATTTTATACCGCAGTTTATAAAAATAATATTTATATAAATTTATTATATAATACATACATAATATGAATACATAAAAAGGTTATTTATCCACAAATAAGGGAAGGGAATAAACCATAAAATGATGCACTTTTTAAATAAAAACGTCCACCGACTAAAAGATCGCAAAAAGTCTAAATTTTGTTTTTTTTTGTATTTTTTGTACATGAGTAATGTTTAAGGAACATATTAAAAAAAATTTAAAGCGGGACCTAGCGAGACTTTTAATATCGGGCTTTTTAAACAAAAGATGTTCTAGCAACAATTAAAAAAATTCCACTGTCTCTCATTAATTAATTAATTACACAGGTATTAAAATAGATAATATTGATTACAGAAATGTTTTCTACATACCTTCAGGATAAAAATCCATTTTTTTAATTAAATAGCTTTTACCACTGGAAAATAAGAAGTAAAACAAATAACAGCTTCGACAAGACCTTAAAATTTTTAACAATCACTTTCTGCAACGGTCACTTTTGCACTGATCCTGCAGAAGAGAAAAAGGACACCCGACCGCCATAAACCGGTTTATTGTATGGCAGGGGTCTCCTACTAAATATTTATCAGGCAAAAAGTTCGAAAATCGAATTCCGATTTTTCGACTATTGGCCAGCTTTTTGGCATTTTTTCCCCACTGTGCGACGTTGAAAAGATCTATACATCATTACGTGATCCTCATTACCGGGCTATTCTGGCTAAAAATAGTAATAAAACCGCAAGGCCTGAAAACGAATCCAATATAGTCCAATCAATCTATGCAAATCCATCTAATAATTGCCATCAGGAAACAAAAAATATGGTCATATAAGAAAAAAATTCTAAAAAATAGCGTTTTCTTTTTTTGATTTTGGAATGGCGAATATAACCTAAAAAATCCCGGAAAGTGTAAATAACGTTTTTTAGCGAATAAAAGAAAAACGTGACCTCGGATCGAAAAAAATCTAATTATAAAGTTGTAGCTATTCAAATTATCTTTCGATTGATGTACATATATTGGGTTATAGGTTAGGGCACACAACATACAGGAAAATGCGAAAAACTGTCGAAAATCAGGATTTTTTCATTTGTTAATAACTTTTGTTTAACGCCACTTACATATTTGTTATTTGGTATAAATATTGCTTCTTAATGGCTGAAATAATAGTGTAATTTTTGTTAAGAAATATTGAACAGTTTCTTGAAATTTCACTTTTTGTAAAAAAGGCGTTCTTGTAAAAACGCTCCTCTTGGTCCGTGGATTTCGCTGGGTCACCGTTCGAGAGCTTAATATTTTCTTTAAAGATTGTACTATTACGTACAAGTAAAGTGTATTTTAAAAGTGTAAAATGCTCAAAATGGCCCCCAAAATGTATTAGTAATGGAAGGTTTGGTTGAAAAAACTGACTTTCTGAGTCTGGTTTTTCATTATTAATATATGTTTTCCAATTGCAATTCTGGAGGTAAGTTTCTTTGAGTTGGTGGGTTGCTATGTGACACAAATGATACATTTGTCCATTCTTATGGTGATACATCCTTGTGTCATTTAAAATCTGCCTCCGGCTACAATCTCCTATTACGTCATATCAATAAATAGATTTTAAACATGATAGGTCTTATAGAAATTATGCGTTTGCTCATATGTAGTTATGGCACTTGTCAACCTTCCACCGTCTTAAAATTATTGTTAAAATTTATGGTACAGGCCGCCATTTCGTTCACGTCACGTCAATGTCTATGAATTAGTAATCATAGCTCAAGAGTTAGAAAAATCATAGAATCTGGACGAAGCATGAAGAGGAGCCGGCGAACACTTGTATGGATTAATTTTTTGAGCAGACGTCTGGGCTATAGTTTAGATGGAGCAGCTCGTTGGAGTGTTATATCTTCTGAAACACGCTAATCACGCTACACCCAACAGCACCAGACTATCAGGTGAAAAAGTAGATGTAGCGTCCGCTTGGTGAAAACCCGTCCTAAGTGGGAGTCTGGTACCCTATTATTTACCGGTTAAGTTGACGAGATGCTACTTTATTTCTAAATTTTGTAATAAATTAATATTACAAATAGTTTTGTAATCAATAAGGCGCTTGCACACATAAAATGTTTTTTTTTCTCTAAATTTATTTACTGAAAGTTCAACCAAGTGTCTCGAATTCTACTTTTCGATATTTTTATGTGGAACCACAGAAGTTATGTACATCAAAGTACAACAACAAATGTAACTAAAACATGAGCGCCAAAAACACGTTTATTTTTCTCTTTCGGTTGTAAAATTCATTTAACTGAGATCTCAAGTGCAATGCTACCCATGCAAGTATAATTCAGAATATGAAAGGATAGTTTCCTCCCCGCGTGTCTCATACTTTGGTTCAAGTTGTCTGCGCTTGGTATCCTTTCTAGCGATTTGTTGGTGTAACTTCACAAAATTGCAAATTCTAAGGAATGCTGATGTAGAGTGTGCTAAAGTCCTTTGGGGATCCTATGGGATATCTTTTGTGCATTTTCACCTTTTCGCCTTTTCAGCGAGTGATGCATTCAAATATATCCATCTCGGGGGATACCCTTTGTGGCTGAAACACTCTTGGAAAAGGCTTTCATCAAATTTTATTAAAATGTAAACCACAAACGTGGCAGCAGATCCTTTGATATCTTGGCACGCTTTTCAAGTGAATAGTGCATATTATTTTAGCGTATTGTGGCATTGTTGAGATATTTTACTTGGATATTAAAGTGGGAAATTAATATTGTGTTATGGCTTGCGTGTTCTTTTTAGTTAGGGATAACAGTATTAAAGGATTTTCAGCATGCACGACTCTATTAAAGACATTAAGCTTATTTGGCTGGTTTCCGTTTGTTGTAATGCGAGTAATGGGGATGTAAAATGGTTTAATTTCAAGCGGTTTAAAACTATCTGAAAGATGACGTTTTAATCTAGCTGGAAAATCCCTTCGTTTTCCGTTTCACTTCAAAGAAAGTACATACATACATATATTACCCATTCGGTTCCATGCAGAATTTAAGTTGGTATAAATTAAAATTTTAATTTTTCGATATTTTCATTTTTAAAAATTGGAAAATGATCTTCCTTTTGCGTAAATAGAGATCCTTTGTTAAATGTAATTGTAAAAATAGTATTATTGCAAGAAAATGATATCGCTGTACTATCGTAAAGAAAATTGGATATGTTATCAGTCTATTATAACTTACGGGTTTTGGAATATTTGGTCAGACAAATTTCTAAGAACACCATTCGAGATTTCCGTACCAAGAGGTTAAAAGATGTAGACTATAGAGCAGAAATTTTTTAGGGAATTTTATAGAATTGGATTGAGTTTTCTCGCTGTACTATATAGTTGAAGACAAAGAAGACAGGCTGAGTAATTTCTGCAAAGAAAGAAGATATTTGTGAATGAATGATAAATAGTGGTAAAATATGGATTAGCGTAGGGCGGTGTGCCTGAGTGCTCGGAGATTTTAGCTAAGACTTTCCGAGATTTCCGTACAAAGAGGTTAAAAGATCAGAAATTTTTTAGGGAATTTTATAGAATTGGATTGAGTTTTCTCGCTATACTATGGTTGAAGACAAAGAAGACTGGCTGAGTAATTTCTGCAAAGAAAGAAGACATTTGTGAATGAATGATAAATAGTGTTAAAATATGGATTAGCGTAGGGCGGTGTGCCTGAATGCTCGGAGATTTTAGCTAAGACTTTCCGAGATTTCCGTACCAAGAGGTTAAAAGATGTAGACTGTAGAGCAGAAATTTTTTAGGGAATTTTATAGAATTGGATTGAGTTTTCTCGCTATACTATAGTTGAAGACAAAGAAGACTGGCTGAGTAATTTCTGCAAAGAAAGAAGACATTTGTGAATGAATGATAAATAGTGGTAAAATATGGATTAGAGTAGGGCGGTGTGCCTGAGTGCTCGGAGATTTTAGCTAAGACTTATAGGCTACTACTGCACGGTTTATTATGGTAGTTAATTGAACATAAATGAGGTAAGGCAGTACTTTATTTTATAGATTGTTATTACCAAATTACCTAATGATGCTGTTTAAATAGAGGAGCGAAAGTTCTGAGTTCAGAATCAAGGCTGGTATGTGCTGGCCTTAAGTATAGGAGTACAACAGTACTGTTAGTCTCTCACTGTGCAAACTTGTAGGAAAAATACGAAATTAATTAAATTAAATTAAGGAGGCCTACTAAAATCAGCAAATATTCGTCTCATGAGAAAACTGACTCGACTAATTAGCCATTTGCTGGCCATCTTTTTAGTCTAAGCTCAAGAATCGACATTGCGTTTGCAATCTGTGATGCCGTTAACTTCATCGTGCAATATCTGGTAGTAAATTTAGCGCGAAAGGGTTACATTCAAATGCCAACTGGCTTTATCATTGCAAATCATTCCTTTACATTCATACTTTAGGCAGCGAGCACTAATAACAAGAGTGATTAGGTAGAGCTCAAGGACAAGTAAAAGAGTTAAACATATGAAAGAAGAGATTAGAAATAACATTAAGCAAAAATGTCAAAAAAATAATAACAAACGCGCGATGGAAATACATCTTATGCAAAAAATACATTATTACGAAAGAAACAGAAGATGTTCCTTGATTCCCCTACTGGAATGTTTACATTCAAATGGAAGCAAAACTGGAACAGAGCAGTAATTTGATGGGTAAACATTTCGTGTTGGTATAGCGATTTTGGCTTACGAATGCACATGTATTGTTGTTTTGGGCGTACGAATGCACTTGTATTGTCCATTAAAAAAGGCGGGAATCTTATAATATACATTCCAGCCACTTCCCCTTCATTTTTTATCTTTCTTTCACATACGCTGCGTTTAGTGGCTAAGTAATTCTGCCTTCTTTTATCATAGATATTACTTCTTTGTTCATTTTGACTTTTTCCCTCCTATTGAAATTTTTATCAGCTGATTTCAAGGGCAATGAAACATTTTTAAAAATTTGTTCTAGCTCATCACTCTTGTTATTAGTGCTCGCTGCTTTAGGCTACTTGCTTACATTACAATTCAGTTAGTACTACACCACCCTGCAACAATTTCTTTTACAACTTTATTGAATAATATAATTTGATGAGCTTTACAATATAACGTTTCTAATACATTTTATTTTCTAAGATAAAACGAATTTCGTTTTACTGTCCTCTGATCTGGATATTTAATTATGCACCATCTCGGTGTTTTACATTTCTTATCAATTACAGTAGAGGTTACCCCCTTGACCCAGAACTTTTCCTCTTCTTTAAACTCAGCTCTCAATTTTGCTTATCTATAATAAAATCTTTTATTATTATTAATTTCTTTTTTAACTCCCCAGTATAGGAAGTTATTGTAATCGGTCCGAAAATCGAAATCGAAAATTTCGACTTTCGATTTCATCTTTCAAGGTCCCAGGAGTAAAAAATTGTGAGGAAGTATGTGTGTGTGTGTGTGTGTGCGTACGTATGTGGCCATTTTTTCCTGCACGATATCGCGCGAACCAAAAAAGATATCGACTTCGTTGAGGTGTCGTTCGGAGCGTATTAACCGAAATATGATCTGAAAAGATTTTCATAAAATTCGGTCCAGCCGTTTTTTTTTTGTTTAAGCGGCGTAAGTGATTTTTGTACCTGCACGATATCTTTCGAACCACGGAAGATATTGGCTTACTTGAGGTGCCGTTCGAAGCGTATTAGCGACAATATAATCTGAAAAGATTTTTATAATATTCGGTCGAGCAGTTTTTTAGTTTAAATGACATAAGTGATTTTTTGTACCTGCACGATATCGCGCGAACTATAAAAGATATCGACTTAGTTGACGTGCCGTTCGAAGAGTATTAACCAAAATATGATCTGAAAAGATTTTCATAAAATTCGGTCCAGCCGTTTTTGTTTTTTGTTTAAGCGGCGTAAGTGATTTTTGTACCTGCACGATATCTTTCGAACCACGGAAGATATTGGCTTACTTGAGGTGCCGTTCGAAGCGTATTAGCGACAATATAATCTGAAAAGATTTTTATAATATTCGGTCGAGCAGTTTTTTAGTTTAAATGACATAAGTGATTTTTTGTACCTGCACGATATCGCGCGAACTATAAAAGATATCGACTTAGTTGACGTGCCGTTCGAAGAGTATTAACCAAAATATGATCTGAAAAGATTTTCATAAAATTCGGTCGAGCCGTTTTTTTTTTGTGTAAACGACGTTTATGGTTTTTGTACCTGCACTAAACCTGTACTGTAGCTGTACTAAAAACTATATCGACTTCATTGAGGTGCCACAAAAAAAAATATTAACGAAGAAATGCTCTGAAAAAAATTTCATAATATTCGGTCGGGCCTTTTTTGTTTAAATAGAAAAAACTTCGGCTTATTGTCAGAAAGACCTTAAATTGACAAGTTTTGCTAATATCTAATAAACTCGATGGAATGAAACCCGTTCTAAATGAAGTGATCTTTTTTGGGTTCTGCACAGCGATAGCCTTGTCAAAATCCGACAACCTTTCAAAATCGTGCAAAAATTTCGTTACCCTTTACAAAGAGCGCGAATTTTTCAAACCTTGGATTAGCACTTTTTTACGGGGAATTGTTTTCTACGCGTGGTACAGTTTCAGAAAATTGCGGTTCATATTGGGATTTCCAGTAGTTAATGCAAAATTTGTTCTTTTTGGTCAAGTCTGACAAGCACTTAACAGTTACAGTTTTGCTAATATCTCCGGAAAGCTTTGGAATTTCCAAATGAAGTCATTTGCTTCTCAGTTTGTCAATGGCGCTTCAGCCCGCTCAATACGAATTTGAACACCCGCTTTAGTGCAGCGAACGAAATACGGAGGAAATGTTTGTTTGCTAAAGTTCAGGAAACACAAATTCTCTACAAAAATCTTTTGGATTTACAACTATTATAGTTATTTGAACTAGCTTTTCTTAGGATTGCTTTGTCACCAGTTCTTAAACTAGTCACTTTCCCACTAGACACGTATAACAATTTTGCAAGAAGTTAATTTATTCCGTCTTCGTTCATCATACTGGGAAGTTAATCGTGTGGACCGAAGTGGTCAAACCCACATCCCAACTAGTTTTTATTTTTTATTGGCCTAATTTTGTCAGTGTATATGTTTCAATAAGGCAAATCCTAAGAAAATTCTGGAAATTCAAGATCGACGTGCATCAACTTGTCATCGACTTTAAACAAGCATACGACAGCATCGACAGGGAACAAATGTTTACGACAATGATGGACGTACACATCCCCCTGAAGATAGCAAAATTAACAAAAATAACAATGGAAAACACAAGGTGTGCAGTCAGATTATGAGGAGAATTGAAGGAGTACTTTCTAGTCAAGAAAGGCTTAAAGCAGGGCGATGAGCTACCACTCATGTAATATAATATCTGCCTAGAAGAATTCGCAAAGTAAACTTTGATGCGAGCGCAACCCTACCTAACAAATCAAAACAATTCGCAGGATATTCCGAGGATATAAACTGCTTGCCAGATCACTGTCATACCTTAGAGAATTAATCAAAGAATTAGAAGACGGAGCCAAAGATATAGGGCTGCAAATACATGCAGACAAGAGTAAGATTCTAATTCAGTCAAGGGTGCAAAGAACAAGAGGAAACCACAATATCACCTGGGGGGAACATAACTTCGAATGGATAAGCCAATTAAAATACCTGGGGTTCACAGTCAGCGAAGACAACGATAGACGTACAAAGAATAAACGCCGCAAACAGAACATACTTTTCACTACTGCCAGTAATGAAATCCAGAGACATCCACATCTTTTTTTTTACCTCAGCTTTCTGAAAGTTTCCAAGGTTCCTGATTAAAATTTAAAAGTGGTTTAAAATAATTATATTGTCTCCTATAATGCACAATTCTAATAAAATTCTAATTTTCTCTACGTTAATTTCTATTTATTTCTTTAAAAATTTTAAATGGCTATTAACTCTGCTTCTTGATCTTAAATGATACTTTATTAATAAATCATTCAAATATTCAGGTCATTCAGGCCCCTTCAATCTGTATTCATTCTTCCTCAATTCAATCCTGCTGGAATTACGATCCGGATCACACGAGTTGTAAGGGATTTGTTTAAATTTAATTCCTCAGGAGAGATTCCTAAACAGAAAATCTCTGATAGAGGATAAAATGGTTACAGTCACTACTGACAACCCGAACACACGAATTTGTGCTGCTAAAAATTTATTTAATTTAAATTCCTCAACAGAGATTCCTAAACAGCAAATCTCTGATAGAGGATAAAATGTTAGAGTCGATATTCGACTTAAAGAAAAATCCACCTCTAATGTTAGTAGGTAATATTTTTTATTATTATTTTTTTTTTAACCTAGCAAGGAATTGTCGGTAAAAACCCAGACAATTACATATATACGCCCTAAATTGTTTTTTTATTATGTTTATGGTACCGCCACCAATATTTATTTTATTTTCCGCCAACAATATTTACTTAACACTTTGATTATTGATCGTGGATACTTCTGACTAACCAATCAAAGATTGCTGGTAAAAACCCAAGCAATATCTACGCCCTATATAATTATATTCTTTTAACAGTCTAAATACGAAATCGTCAGATCGACTGCAAAGTCTCCTTCGCGCAGGAACTTTTATTCTTCGTCTTCTGTCGAAGTGAAAGATGGCGCTGGTGGAGCTTTTTCACCACGGCACGATCACTTACAGTGGTTTCAATTTATACCATTTCCATAATTAAAGCTTTCATTAAAGCTTTTTGTTTACATTCACTGGGTGACATAAGATAAGTGTTTGTTTTCTACAGTTTTTTATTTTGATTTATTTATTTTTAGTGAGGACTTGGGCAGGGGTTTCAGGATTGTTACAGGTAATTTTTTTAGGACCATTTTTTATTTATTATTTTTCATTTTAGCCTGGCGTTATGATTCCTTTGGGCCTGGTCGTGGTCGGCGTCTGTCAGGTTTGTTTCTGTTTGTATTTGAAATCTTTTTAATCTTCTCCCAGTAGGACCGGTAAGCTTACAGAACTACTGAAATCAGCACTTACTGGTAAGGGGTAGGCCTTACCACTTCCTTTTACAGAAGTGCTTACTTTTACACACGATGTCATAGGGGGTAAGGCCTTACTTTAGTACTTACCTTAGAGTACTTATAGAACTGCTCATCTGTAAGGGGTATAGTAAGGCAGCAAATGGAACATTGCAAAAAGAGCTATTCATGGGCGCCTGTGGATATGTGATCCGGTGTCGAAATGCTTTTATTTCTTCATCTTTTACAAATGCCTTTTTTTCCAAGCCCGAGAGTGGCTTTACCTAAGCAGTCCCCCAACTAAATTCTCCATTTCTCCAAAGCTGCTTGTCCTCCGTATCGAATGAGAGCCGGGCTATTGAGTATGCTAATGTCGCATTTTATGTCGACGAATATAATTGCCCGTTTTCTTTCTTTCTATAAAATTTATGAAAGCTCCAGGAAAGCTCCCTTGAGTCATCGGGCAGACTCTCACTTGTTTGGGTATAATTCTGGACTACACCTTACCATCTGCCTTCTCTTGTAATGGGGTTTGTAAGGGCTCATCTAGCACCAAGAAAATAAGGGGTACCCCTTACCAGATGAGTACTTATTTCAGTGCTCCATCGGTAAGGCCTTCCTAGAATTCCTACTGGGCTTTTATTTCCAGGCTAAAACATGTACGTTTGTAACTATACATGTGATTTAATTTTGTTGGCTTGCAGCCGAAAGCAAAACCTCTTATTTGTATGACTGTTTCAAATCACCGATAATGTAGCACTGACTAAAGGATTTTGCATTCGGCTGTAACTCTGTTAACAATAACGGTTATTTCTAGATAACAGTTCAAATATTGTCGTACGAAATGATTTTATATATTTTTAAACCTATGGGTCGCTACCACACTCCTCCTTTAAGAAAAAACTATGATAATAATTCAAATTAAAAAAATTCTCTTATAAGTAAGCAAAATATGATAAATTCCTAATATTATTCGCAATTAGATTTATATTCTTCTACATACATATGTTTATTATTATTATTTTATGTTTATGTATATAATTTTATAATTTGAAAGTAACTTTTCTTTAATTTTTACTACTATCGGGAACTATCGCGAGCGACTCTGAATTGCAGATGAAAGCGGGTTTTAATTTGTGTCTTGCAATTACTTTGTGGGATCCACTGTAAAGTGGATGTAAGCTGCCTTTATGAATTTCTTCGCGTACAAAAACGTATGGAGTAGTGAACAAATCTTGCGGTATGAAAAGTTTTGTTTGCGTTCTTTTGCGCGAGAGTTGCGGTCGAATGTTTGCTATTGTTTCGCACACTTCTTTTGCAATACTTGTTGGCGTTAAGATTTTGGTAATGTCATCGGCTATTAATTCACCATGTAATCGTATTGATTGACCGTAAAGAAGCTGTGCCGGTGCTACACCTAAATCCTCCATAATACTGGATCTGATGCCTGTATCCAGGGTAAACCGTGCCGGTCGTGTTGTCGCGAGCTCACAGTAATTTAATTCTTTCGCCCTTTTCTACCCCCGACCAATACGTAAACTATTATAGTTAGTGCTCCATAGGTTTCTAGCACTAAGTTTTTCCTATAAGTTTAGTTAAATAAATCAATAAACGGTACAGACAAAAGTTAACCTGTTGAAAAGTGATTCCGCTGATTAATCCATCAATACTTCCCTAATAGAAACATATTGTGACAAAGTGATTTTGTGGCAATAAAAATAATATACCAGTGCCCAGTAATAGTGTTCCACCCCCATAATATCATATTATAAAGATAATCATTAACTTTGTAATCGGTTTGGACTTTGGACCTTGTCACCATAAATTACAACATAACAGTGCTTTACTTTCAACATGAGCAAATGCAGAAAAAGCACATGCACCGCGTCCAAATCCGATTACGTGGATGAATGGATTACGTGCAATGGGGTCTGCGACAACTCATTCCACATTACATGCATTGGGTTTTCTCGGTCTTCGCTGAAGTATGTGAGTGAGTTCAAAAAAACGTTTAAATTTTATTGTCCAGAGTGCAAGTCGGTAAACCTCTCGCACATATTGCTAGCAATTAAATCAAATAGCCACAGTATAACCAACCTGAATGATTCTGTCAATGAGCTTAAAAACGGTTTCGAAGCCTGCAACGCCAAAGCTCATAACGTTGAAAATAAAATCAGCTTACTTAATGAAAATATTAATGAGCTTTCCGCCACCGTCGATCGTGTAGAATGTGATCTTCAAAATGACTCCAAAAATTTTGACTACATCAAATCGAAACTGGAAAAGTTATCAATTTCTAATGATAATGCCACTATTAACGATCTAGTGGAGGAGTTATATAAATTTATTAAATTCGAGCTTAACTCGATTAATTCTACAGTTAAGAAAATTAAGCTCATTGCGGAAGGGAACAAATGCAAACAAGACAACGAATCAATGTCTAATCTAGTCGCGGGAGTCTCCGATTGCCTTCAAAAGCTATCCACCTTCTTTGACGGTATTTCGGACTTGAAAAATGACGTGAGATCCCAGTTTAATCATCTGGAAGCTGAACTGGCAGGTTCAAAGTTAAATACCAGCGACGAAGCAATGAGTCATAATGCTAATCTAGCTTTAGAAGAAAAGTCACTTACTCTTTCGGAAGAACTACAAAGCGCCCAACCATTCTACCACAGGAACGCATGCGGAGGAAGTAACATAGGCAGTGGAAGTAATTTTACGCTGGGTCCTCCTAACTTAACTAACCTTCACTTGCAATCCTTTTCAATCTCATCCAGCCCATCTCGCCACTTACCACCGCTGCACTTGCCAGAGAAAACTATAAGCAAATTCGGAACAACGTGGTCGTTAGACGAATGGGACAAGAGATTGAATAAAATCAGCACCATAAGCAAGCTGGCTGCAAAAAATCTAAAGAAGGGTAACAACCACGCACCGCAGCTCCATACAAGGAAAGTACCGGTCAAAAGTAACAGCACACCGAACACTGCCAAAATGGACAGGGATGTTTCAACCTACTTCCTCAAAGGCGCACCACCAGAGGCTGATTCAACGTGGATAGGGAAACTATTCCAAAAAAAATTTTCAGTAGAAATCCATAGTTGTGAAGCAGTCTCAACTAACAAAAATAAAAAATTAAAAAATTTCAAGGTGGTAATGCCAACTAGATATGAATGGCTGTTCCTCAATTTCAAATGGAACAACATAACCCTCTGCCGTTGGAAATCTAGTGCTACATCTAGGAATAAGAAGTCAAAAATAGTAGTAAGTGGTGTAACTCAATCTAGTATAAGCTCTAACACTAGGATAAGGTCCAAATCCAATAACACACTAAAACCACTTGCACCATCCTCCAATTACAGACCAGCCAATAAAGATATTAATAGGAATAACATCCCCTCCACATCCTCTGCTATCCTTACTCCAATAAATGATACACTAGCACCACATGTTCCATCCTCCAAATATAGAGCCAACAACAACTTTAACACTAGGACTCATAACATTCCCTCAACGTCCTCTGCTGTCACTCCCCCATCAAACAAAAGCAATTCGATGGCTTCATATTCAAATTTTTCCCGAAGTCACATTGTCGTGGGCGGCCGTTCCTATGCAAATATCAGCGAGATCCCCACCAACAACCAACCTCTCGCGTCTTCGATACAAAAACAACCTACGGCCTCGAATAACTCTTCGATAGCAGCTGACAGCCATGTCAACAACATCCCCACAACAACCAAACCATTTTTCTTGGACCCGTTGCAGCCCCCGGTTGTAAAGAACACCTTAATGTCTGCGGATTCAATGGACGGTCGATACTTGTTATCTCGTCTACGAGATAGTAGGATTTACGATAATGTAAGACTTTTCCTAGCTTACATGCATGACAAACCCGGCTCAACTTGCATAAATGGTAAAACCAAGACCAGCCTTATCATTAACATACAGCAAGAAGGTCTTCCTACAGATCGCAATACTCTGCTCGAACTATACACTAAATTTCATGAGCAGTTTCAAATAACATCCCAGCAAGTACGCAAGGACCTTTCCACTTATGCCCTGCATGTGAGATCACTTCATGTATCTCAGCTGCAGAAAAGCCGGGATGAAATGACCAGATATTATCGGCCCTAACTAGGCACTTCTCCAAAGAAATTCCGTACCCCGAATTATCCCAAACCAAACCTGCCCGAAAACATAAAGCTTTTTTACCACAATTGCAGTGGTATGAGAGGCAAAATTAACAACTTTTTCATTGACTCGAAATCTTGTCATTATAATGTACTTGTGATCACCGAAACTTGGCTCAATGAACCTTTTCATAATGAAGAGATCTTAGATTGCAACTGGACCATATATAGATGTGATCGAAACTACAACTCCACCGGTCTTTCAAGAGGAGGAGGGGTTCTTATAGCAGTAAAAGACTCCTTAAATAGCGAACTGCTCATAACTAATCGCTCGCTTTCTTTTGAACATGTTTTTATTAGAGTCAAATCGGGCAAAAAACACCTATCTATCGGTACATTCTACATACCCCCCAATTCTGACGAATCTAAATATGATGAGTTACTTCATATATTAGATGAGGCCAATGAATCGCTTTACGATAACGAGGATATATTTATTCTAGGGGACTTCAATCGCCCCAATATATCCTTTATCCCTGACGAGGAAGATAATAACTTACTTCCGATTAATGTCATAAACTCCATCGATATAAAGTTTATCGATACTTTTTATGGCAATGGTCTACACCAAATTATTAGGACTCCTAACTCTTGCGGTAAATGGTTAGATCTAATTTTCACCAATTCACACGAAGAGCTGAAAATCCTGCCCGCTTCCGAAGAGGAGAACCTTTTCACTAATACTACTCACCACTCCGCATGGATTCTTGAACTTAATACCACAGTCTCTAATTATCGTACCTCCTACAATAACACAATTATTTACGACTTCAAGAATGCGAATTATATCAGTATTGGCCGTGAATTATCCCTGGTTGACTGGGAGCATAGGCTATCAGGTAATGATCTTGACGAAGTAGTATTATGCTTTTATACTATTCTTTTTAGCATCATTGACAAACATGTACCCAGGATTAAAAAAAGGGATAAATTATCGGAACCATGGCTAAATAAGGATATTCGTTCGACGATCGAATCGATGCTGTTTATACTGACTTCAGCAAAGCTTTTGACCGAGTTGACCACAATACCTTAATTTCAAAGCTTTTTAAATTTGGAATTTCGGGACTTCCGCTGGAATGGATAAGATCATATCTTGACGGAAGATCACAGGTTATCAGATTCCAAGGATTTCTATCAAAGGAGATTGACGTCACTTCCGGCGTTCCTCAAGGCAGCCATCTAGGCCCTCTACTTTTTAATATATTCATCTCTGACTTATCTGAAAAATTAGGTAATATTCCTCATCTCTTCTACGCAGATGACCTCAAAATATATAGCACCATTAAGTCCCAAGCCGACGTATCATTTCTCCAGTCGAAACTCAAAGTATTGCAAGATTGGTGCATAGTTAATAAATTACATCTCAACACTGACAAGTGCCATGCAATTACTTTCTCTCGAAAGAAAACCACTCAGCTGCACAACTATTATCTCAATGACAAGATATTGAATCATGTCGATCATATTGTGGATTTAGGAGTTGTCCTAGACAAGAAACTAAATTTCAATATGCACTACGATAATATTACTGCCAGGGCCAATAAGCTTCTTGGCTTTATAAAGAGAAGGGCTAAAGAGTTCGGTAATGTATGGGTTACAAAAACACTTTTTTGTTCCTTAGTGCGCCCAATCCTGGAATACGCTTGCCCGGTCTGGGATCCCATTTTCGAAGTTAACAAGATCAGGATTGAATCTGTTCAAAAGAAATTTCTCCTTTTTGCTTTGAGACATCTGCATGATCCGCACGATTTTCGAAGCCTGCCACCCTACAATGACCGGCTCAAAGTTTTAGAGCTTATGCCACTGTCGGCGAGGAGAAAAATGCTTATTTCATGCCTTACCCTGGACATTATAAATGACAACCTTAAAGTACAGTTTCTATCGCGTATGATCAAATTCAATGATGATGTTAGACATACAAGACATACGAAACTTCTTAAGGAATACCCGCACCGCACTGAATATGGAAGAAACGAGCCCGTCAACAGATGTTGTATGGTCTTCAATAGCCATGGATCATGTTTTTCCCCTACAATTGACAAAATATCCTTCAAGAAAAAACTTAGATCCCTACTTATAGTATGAATCCTTCCCACTAACAATTATCTTTAGCCAGTGTAATTTTAAGACTGAATATTATAAGATAAGTAATGTAATGTAATTTAAGTGAGCCTTGTTTGGCTTATAATAAATAAATAAATAAACTATTGTACCATTTCTTGGGCTCAGGGCTGGCTCGAATTTCTACCTTGATCTGTCTGTGCAATCTTTCGATTAACCCATTTGACTGAGGGTGGTAAGCTGTGGTTCGTATACGATGGGTGCCAAAAACAGTGGAGAGATCATTAAAAAGCGCGGATTCGAACTGTCGGCCTTGGTCCGTTATTATGGTTCTAGGTACTCCGTATGGAGCGACCCATTGGTGTACAAAAACGTTTTGCGACAGTTGGGGCGGTAATATTTCTTAGTGGGGAAAACTTCTGGCCAATAAGAAAAATGAACTTTTATGGTGAGGAGGTATGTATATCCATTTGACGGCGGCAACGGACCTATCATATCCATATGCACATGCCCAAAACGGCCAGCGGGTACCTTGAAATTTCCGTGGGGAGCGACGGTTTGTTTTGTGATTTTTGCCTTCTGCCAGGATATGCATGTTTTAGCCCAACTATAACGCAAGGCTAGAGTGAAAGTTTCCACAGAAAATTAAGTGATGCCGGTGGACATTATCGATGCCGTCATAGAATCCATACGTCAATGAGCATGATGAATTATCGAGCCATTGCGCCGCATGAGAATTAAAGTGTCGTATGTTGACTATGATAATTTTTGGTAAATGAAGATTTCAGTTCAATTGCCTGTAACTTATTTTCTATCGGAGCGATTTTTCTCAAACTTTTAACATTTTTTCGTTAGGATTTTGTTTTATTTATGTCACAATTTCAGATTTCTATACTTTGTTTGAACAAAGTTATGATGCTTAATATTGAAAATCATTTTGTTTTCAAGAGTAAAGAATCTTTTCATTTTAAATAAGAAAAAGCAAAAAATAATAAAAAATATATAAATGATTAAATAAAAAAAAACATAAAAATTAAAAATAGTAACACAACTTTTTTTCGTAGCTTAAGTAAAAAAATTAAAATTAATAATAATTATTAACAAAACATAAAATAATACAAACATAAAATAATACAAACATAAGTCAAATAAAAATAACATAAATAAATTCATATTTTCAAAATGACTTTAAAAAAATGTTGATCTTCTGTTTTTAAATATGGTATGATACTTTTAAGATCCTTTGGCTTCTCCGCGCTCAAATTTTTGGTCGTTGCTACTAGCAATGTCTCTCCTATTATAGTTTCATAACTTTTTAAATTGAAACGATTATTTTCTTGGTTTAATTTCAATTTCTTTGAAATTAATTTCATTTGCAGATGTTTTAAACATAATTTTATTTGAATTTTGTGTGCATTTTATTTTTTTACATTTTGAAAGTGGTAATTCCTGGATCATTATTTGATTTAAAATGATTAAATATAATTTAAAATCGTGTTTTTGCATTTAAAGCAATTTTAATTTCACATTTTCATAATTAATATCTTTCAACTTTTTTAATAAACTTAGTTACTACCAATATCCATATTTGTTAAATATTTTTCTATTGAGCTGTGGACACAGTCTACTTCTTGAATTTGTGAATGTCCTCGTTCTGAAAATTTTTGTATAATGTATTGAATATTTTTATTGTTACGTAAAAATCGTAGTAAAGCTCTCAACATAATCTGGTTTCGGTTCTGAGGAACGCAAGAATCGCTCAATAATGTGATTCTGTTTATTTCTGGATGGTCATTAACAATTTTATTAAGTCTTTTCACAAGGCAGCTAGTAATGCCATTTCCAGCTCTACCATTTGAAGACTCATTCCACAAAGAACAGTAAGTTATATTAGCTTTATTTGGAATTACCAATGTTCCTGTGAGATTATAACTTGCCTTTCTTTTGTAAAAGAAATTAAAAGCATAACTTATTGTTAGTTTTGTAGATCGAAGCAAACAGTTGCTAGAAGTTCATCTATGTTTTGGCGATCTGTAGTTCTTTCCGCTTTAATAAAGCGCTTTTCATCAAGATGTTATTGTCAGTTTTTATTCTGTTAAAATATCCTTATTATTTTTATACCCTACACACTTGTCGCACTGGTCCTTTTTGGGGCGATGAAAAGATAAGTTGAAAGCATAATTGAAAACATGTCTATACACATTTAAAGTCACAGGTTCATTTGTTCTTTGTATAATGAATACATTTTACTTAAAGTAAGATGACTTTCAGGAAAACTATTAATATGCTGCTTTACACCTTCAATTTTTAATGGATCGGTCGGCTGTCTTCCTCTTTTTCCAACCTTTGAAGGTATTGGTACACCAGTTTTTTCAGTATAATAATTTTTTATAAAATAATAATTCTTCGTTCACTTACTCCTAATGAATTCAAAAACAATTTTTTGCAACATTGGAATATTTGTTTTTTAGTTTCCATATAATATTGAACGGTTAAAGTTTTCGTAGATGCCTCCACACATTGATTTAGTATACGTCGTTTCTCACATTTTTTTTTTTTTTTGACAAATTTAGCATAGAACACTTTTTTTTCTTCATCTGAAAGTTTCCAAAAGTTCTTATGGATATCAGCTGTTATTTCTGCTGTAAAATTCTTATTGCATTGATGGAAACAATTTTCTTTGCATGGTGGACCAACAATCTTTGCAGGAACTTGATCACCCGTACTACTTACATAAGAAGATCCTTTCTGTCGTAGATTTTTTCTTATATTAGCTTTCCATAAATCCGGTTTTCGCGTACGCTTTTCGGATTTAGGTGTTAATGAAACACTACTATCGCTCAATAAAAAAAACTATCATGAATTACTATTGTATTGCAAAATATATACAGCTAAAATCGGATGGTAAGGCTCTTTCTTCCAGATGATTCGGAGGCTGTAAAATATTTGACGGCCCGGGTTGTGCAATATCAATTCCTGATGCAGAACTTCTTCATTACCGAATTCTTCGTATAATCATTGAAAGAAATAGATATGACAAGAAAGACTTGCCATTAACACAATAGATGGCCATACTTGTACCAATTTATCATTTTAAGTCACATTTGAAATTCGAAATTAATTTTCGAATGAAGCTTTTTGCCCCATACATTGACGTATTGTGAGAATGTAAATGACGGTGATATAAACCATTCGTATGAATTTCAGCAGGGCTCTGATATGTATTGGAAAATTATAATGTGCGTAAATAGTTTTTTGTAAGCTAACAGATTTCTTCAGATATCTAAGCTTTTCATATCCCAAATATTAATCAAACCGTTAAACTTTTAGATTTTGCACTCATTTTTTATTTTAGTAATAGTAGCTTTTCGAGTAAATCTCAAATTTGTAAAAACACCTGTTTCACGAAAAAGGGTTGAACAAGCCCCACAGCGGTCCTAGAAATTTTTTGAAAAGTCTAATTTATTCGAAAAGAGTTACTCTACAACACCATTTTCATGAAATATGTATATAAGGTTTTATTTAACACTTTCTTGAAAATCGTTCTTCGGTAGTTTTATTTATTTGTTTTTCACCTATTCTACAGGTCCGCGTCCGATTTTATTCGAAATATATTCATATAATTCCTACAATTTTTCTCTTAATTATAGTGCTGAAAATTCGCAGATTTTTTTTTTTTGTTTTTAAAAAAAGCTCAAAGAGCTCACGAAAAAAACTCAAAAGAAGAGCTTTTAATGCAAAAAATTGGAAAAAGGGTATCTTCGCGTATTCGTATTCCCCATCGTATTGATTGAGAGATATTCCATGCTTCACATCCATACGTAGCTACTGCGGGTATGATGATCGCATTTCCATCAGTCCGAAATAGTTGCGCCACGTGCATGTTATGCTTCATGTTACTCCTACTTTTCCGCTGATGACTAACTACTTTAATACTATAGCTAGTATTAAAAACAAATCGAAAGTTACTAAATATATTACTCTCGGCCCTGCACAATCTTTGACCGTAATTCTTTATTTGTTGTTTTCAGAGAAGTGTTAATATTTTTCACTGTTGCTCTTATAAAAGAAATCACGGTAGGTATGGCGTACAACGAAATCTTTTTGTTGGCAGCCTGGCCATTGATTGATTTCAAGTTGAAGGACAGGTAGTAAATTATCTTCCAACAAATTTTTTAAATGGCGAGCATTTTTAAAAATTTCTGTGAAATGCACGTAAAGTTTTGACAAATCCGCCTTGAAGGAATCACTTGGTACTTATAACGTACTGTTTAAATTTTTATTTATTCCTTCTTCACTACTTTGGGAAAACGTTTTATAATATGTAAATTGCAATTCATCACACTTCTCAGGATTTTAATGGATCATATACTCTTTACAATGGGTACATTTTGTTAAATTGACCATTTTATTAATTATATATCCAAAGAAATACATTAAAGAAGTATATTGAAATTTATCCATACTTTCAGTTATTCCGTCATCTGAATCATTTTCCTTTGATTCCTCATCTTTTTCGCCTACTTCATTTTCGTCAACAACATTAATGTTTTCTTCAGAGCAACGCAAATTTGCATTTAGTGAAAATAAAGGCACATCAGATATTAAATTTACAGAACCAGAGCAATTATAACTGGAATATTCTGATGGTAAAATATTTTGAAACATGACCTGTTTCAAATTCCTATAAAACCGATAAGCGGAAGGATTTTTTCATAAGTCCCTTTAAAACCCCGAATCATTGAAAACAAGTTTTCAAGAGCATCCGTATTTAAATGACTTACTAAAAGATACTCCTGGGTTTTTTTAAATCACCCCAAAGCATCTCAATGGCATTTATTGTAGTAATAAGACCATCAAAACTAGGCGGACGTTTTATTCTGCCAGTAGATCTCCAAGTTTCAACCCATGTTTTTGTTTCGGAAAGATTTTGAATTATCTGATTCGTTTCGGAAATTGCACACCTTGATGGGTTTTTGGAATACTTTATAACACTATTTAAGTTATCATATATAACATTCAATCTAGCTATAAATTGTGCAGTACTTGTTGCACAGTTCTTTTCCCCCTCCTCAAATAAATTTAAGCTAACAGCTGCAAATATTGCGGCTGACACACTGTGACTAAAAACTTGAGTTGCTCGTTTAACCGATAATTTGTCAAAGCCCTGCGGATTTATATGTGCCTCCGTTAATTTAAACATAGCTCTTACACCACCATTATCCATGCTATATACCTGGCGTAAAATAGACCATGATATTCTCTCGCTTCCGAATTCAATATCATTTGCAAGAAGAATATTTCTAATGCATTTAAAAATGTGTGGTATATCATACAAAGCATATATTTTTTTTGTGCTCAACATAGAAGAAAGGTGTTATTTTCGAAGTTTGTAAAAGCTTATAAGAGCTTCGGTTGCTACTTCCTTGATCACAAACCATGCCGACAATATTAAACCCAATGTTTAAGAGTTGGGTCAACATATTTTGAATAATTTCTTTCAACTCATTCATTGAAGGCTTCCCAATGTAATAATTGATAATAATTTCTATTGAGGCCGCGAAGCATAAATACTAGTATACTAGATGCCATTACATTTTTTCGACCAAGAAAATCATGATCAGTAAAACCATAGATTAAATCATCTTTTGTATTATAATCCAATTCAAATTTACAAGACATTTCATCAAATAAAAGGACACATTTAGCATTTAATACGTCTAGATCGCTTACTTTATTTGTTAGCATATTTTCAATTACATCGGAAAGTCCAGTACCGAAACGAAGAGCAGAATGCCAACGAAAGATCGTCCTCACGGAGGGTAAAAAAAGCCGGATTTTAAAAACGCTTTATAAACTGTAGGAGATTTGTAATATAATTTCAAAACAAAATTCTTTTCTTTTTCATTCCAATGATGTTTGCGAGAAGTAAACATCGTGACAGAAGTAAACATTGGACATCATCAGGTTTGTTTTTTAATAATTCCTTTTACACGTTTTGGAAAACTGTGTAGTGGTCTCATTTCTGTTAGATGCTCAACAGGATTATCAACGGTAATGGATAACCTTTTTCTTGGTGGAGAAGGAAATTGCTCCTGCGATATAGAATTAGTTTCAGTTTGAGGGGGTATTTCGAAAGGACCCCGCACAAAATGTATGGAAATGTGCTTTCGGTCAAATTGGCTGAAATTTTACTATGTTGTAGCTGACATCGTCCTGATCAAAAGTGCTCATGGGCACGAAACCCAAAAATGAGATCTTTTGGGTTTTTCAGGTACTTTTAGGATTTACCTCTCTTGTGCCTCCCACGGCCCCAAAACAAGTCGTAGCAGGCTCCAAGACCCCTCAATATTTTCGTAACGGTACCTAATATTAGTAAAAAATACCAGAAAAATCCCCCTTGCCTCTAAGGGGGCCAGGGGGCGGTCCGTATGGCTGCAACAGGTAAAATGCACTTATGCACTTTATACTTTTACCTCCCACGGCCCCAAAAAAAAGCTTAGAAAGCTCGGAGACCCCGGAAAATCTTCGTAATTAATCGTACAATTACGCAAAAATAATATAAGTCCGCATTTCCCTCTAAGGGGGTCAAAAAGGGTCCTGAAAGTTTGCCCCCTCCCATGTGCACCCTATGCACGCCACCCATGTCTAAATTATAAAACTAGTTAATTACATTGTAATAATTCATAATCAATCAAAAAAAAGTCATTGCACCTCACCTGGGGCTCTAATTACATCGATTTGTAGGTGCATCAAAAAATAATAAAACACAAGCATAAGTGCATTTTGCCTGTTGCAGCCATACGGACCGCCCCCTGGCCCCCTTAGAGGCAAGGGGGGGTTTTTCTGGTATTTTTTACTAACAGTAGGTACCGTTACGAAAATATTGAGGGGTCTTGGAGCCTCCTACGACTTGTTTTGGGGCCGTGGGAGGCAAAAGAGACGTAAATCCTAAAAGTACCTGAAAAACCCAAAAGATCTCATTTTTGGGTTTCGTGCCCATGAACACTTTTGATCAGGACGATGTCAGCTACAACATAGTACAATTTCAGCCAATTTGACCGAAAGCACATTTCCATACATTTTGTGCGGGGTCCTTTTTACTATAAGTTTTACCGCCAGATTTACAAACAACCAACTCATCTTCAGAAGAATCTTCAATAAATAAAGGTTCTTTTACAGTTTCAGGAGCAACTACAGTACAGACAGGAGGGGTTTTCTTTTTTGGAACACGGATAGTTTTACTTTTTACCACAGAATTGCAATTCATTAGTGCGCATATGGGATCTGCCATAGAATCAGAACAAGAACAAATTAAGGGATCGGTTTGCTTTGGAACTGCTGTGGGAGTTAAAACTTTTTTTCCGGCTCTTATTACTATGTCCTTTTCATAGAAGTGCTCTTCGCAAAAACGAAGATTTCCTGTTGAACGAATATTAAATTGGAGATAAACATCACCAAAATGTTTTAACCAAAAAGACTTTCGGTAGTCTTTTGGAATTGAAAAAAAAACTTAAAGAACAATTTGAAGTGTATACATTCATGCAATTTTTATACGAACAAGATCGTGACATCTTGTCTTAAATAATATCAATAAAAAAACTTAAACAAAATTGCTACAACAAATCCAGAAAGGGTTACAGAAAAAGAAATAATAACTCCAAAAATATCTAAATTACAAAATAAAATTTTAAAATATGCTTTTAAATGAAAAAAACTTATCTCATAAATACCTATCGCTCCCAATATTTTTATATTATATATTTAATAATTTTTAACACTTTTTAACACCGAGTTTTATTATAAATTTCAAAAGGAACACACAGGCACTCGTTCGTAAACAATCTAAACAATAGCACAATAGCATTAATTACAATAGTGAATAGAAATGCACTTGACATATCTCCACATTCTACATCCCTCTTCTCCACTGGCATATGCCTGAGGACGAAAAGCGATTTTTTTCTCTTTTGCATCTTTTCCAGATTTTCATATACGCATACTCCAGTGCTTTAGCCAGTGGGAACGACAAAAATTATCATGAGCTTTTTGCTTTCAAGGTCGCTTCTGAAATCTTCGAATATTAAGTTTATTGCAGAAGCTTTATCGCCCTACCGAATTATCCTATCAAATCTAGCACCTTTATAAAAATTCAAAATTAGGAAACTTCAGCGCCATCATGCATGTTAATGGCACAACACTGTTTCTTCAAAGTGGCATATCTATTTCTTTATATAATCAATGGTATAATTTTAAGTTTTCAGGAATGTACTCTGGATCATTTACAACGTTATCAGAAGAAAAATCTATTTCGAATTCATCTAAAATTTATTTTCTCATATTGTAAAAAATAATAATATTATCACTTAAAAGAATAACTTAATTATTGCTTGCCTTAGTAGAACTTGTGATAGTTCAGGTGATGGTGAAAAGTCACGGAAATCGCTCATGGTTCATCAGCTAAAAAATTCGCAAATACAGAAAAAATCAGAATTTGTAATCTCTTACTTACTTTTTTACGTTCAAA